>JAODAL010052994.1:0-25600 GCA_025379985.1 Phyllomedusa bahiana
GTAAATCTCGCGTTCTGATTGGCTGAGCTAGCCGGACCCCGCTAGCTCAGCCAATCGCTCTTTTCACATTTTACTGTTTTTTGAATTACCCCGCCCTGGTTTCTGTTTTGGTCAAAACACTTCTCCATAGCCTAAATGGGACTTTGTCGTCCTTTTTTGTTTGGGCTAGTAGCCGAACCCCCCTACCACCAATAGCTCTTTTCAGCATTTTTACTGATTTTGAATTATCCCCCGGGGATTTTGATTGGCAATTCTTCCCCATATTTTTTAATGGTTCACTGTCGCTCCGTTTCGATTGGCCTTTTTCTGCCGCCCAAATGAGAAAGTTTCGTTTTTGAATTATGTTTTTCCCCGGGAAATTTGCTTTCATATTTTTTTGATATTGCCCCCTTCTAGATTTTGGGAAAAGTGATGTTTTTTTTTTATTATTTTTTTTTTTACGGCCTCTCTCTGACAGTTTTCCCCTTTATAAAAGGCGATTTTTTTTCCTATTCAACTCCTCGCACGGAGCAGATTTCTGCCCATCTTCATCTGTTTCCTCGCATTTCCTTCTTGCTTCACTTCGCCTCCCCGGAGCATTTCGATAAGTCTGCTTGTCGGAGGGGAGCGCCGAGACTTCTTTCGCGATCTTCGACCCGTTTCCTCCAGTTGGATCCTGCTTCATTCGCCGCCGCCGGAAAATTTAGACCAAAAAAACCTGGTCCTTGTGGGAGCGCCGAGCACCGCGATTTGGCGACCCGCAATGGTACAGCCTCGGACTTACGGCCCCCGCTCCCCCCGAACCCCTAACCGCGCCCCACCCGCGCCCACTGCCCCCCACTGCCCGCCCCTTCTGCGGACCGCACCCAAAAATGGCGAACGCTGCGTCCGACGGGGGATTCGGGGCGGGGAGGCGCATGTACCCAGAAAACAGCGAAAGCCCGTTCATCATTTCGCCCAAAGGTTTGAACGGGAAAGGGGCTTTTTATTTTAAAATGAGGCCTTGATTTTTCCCAGCCAATCGCAACCATACCCCTCCCAGTCATGACTCCAACAATCCACCCTGCTCATTCTGTAATCTGATTTGCTGGCCCCCAAAAGACAGGGGAAACGCCGAAATGGCGCGATCTTAAAAAGATGATGCACAGATTTTAACTTAATTACGCATGTCTGAAAATTTTATCACCATAAAAACCTTGCCGATTTCAACTTTGTCATAAAAACGCTCAAACACACCACCACCAACTCAGCCCCAAAGTATGCCCATCATACCAATTGTAGGGGATAGCGGTGTCCCTGCATTCTACAGCGGCTTTCCTCGGGAAAAAAGCACACAGGGGGAAATGCTCCGTGCAACAGCAAGAAATTATGTGTGGCTTTCTGCGCCAACGCAAATCGGAAACCCGGTGACGGACAAGGGGAGGAATGGTTTTCCCCCTGCACCAGGAGGGTGGTCCATGCACCCTGCATGGCCACGTGTTCAATTGGTTTTGAAAAGGGTTTCCTAAAGTCTTCCACCGATTTTCAGAAGATTCTGAAAATGGCCAGGAAACTGTGCATGCACTCACCTTTCCTACAAAGCCGAAACCCCCCCGGTTTGGGGGGGGGCCTCCCTCAACACACTCTGATATGCGATGTTTCCACCCTTTGGAATTCCAGCCGCACATTTGGACCGACTGAAAGAAAGAAAAAGGCCATTTACGATTTTTTGATGATCCGGGGGACGGGGAGTACCCCCCTGTGTAACTTTTGATGTCACCATGGCTTAAAGCTGACCCCTGGTTTTTTGGGGCCATTCAGGAGGCCATTTTATTTTCAGCGCCGGGGGCTACGGGAAATAACTCATTCCACTGCTTCAGTCCGGAACAGAGAGAAATCTGTGGGGGAAAGGGACGGGAGAGTGGCGACTACACCGCGGCCAGGGTCCGAGGGGGACTGAAATGAAGGAGGGAGGAGGACATTGGAGCGAAGCATTTTTTTGGTAAAATGAGGGGTTTTTCTACCCAGGTGAAAAAGAGAGGGGGGACGGGAGCAGCTGGAGGAGGTAGATGGAAGATAGGTAATGACCCCAAGCACCGTGGCAGTATTTTCAGTGGAGATGGAGGCAGGGGGCCCCCCCGGGGTCACTTGTGCAGAGGCCCGCACTGCCCATTTTGGGTAGTGACAGCCGAAAGTCACTCCGGCAAGGGGTGACTTCTGGCTCTCCACCCATTGGGCCCCGCTATCGGGCCAAAAAGGGGGCCTTTTTCCCCGCTATTTAGAGGGGGCACAAACTCAAATACTATAGGAAAATCCTCCGTAGTCAGTTGCCGCTGCCTATGGGGCGGCATCGTCCCTCCTCTGACAGGTCTGACCGGGGATTCTTCAGCGCTCACGTACTACTGTCGCGGCTGCGGGGGGAAGGTGGGGGGTAGGAGAAGTACCAGCTCCATCAGCAGCACCAACTCTGAAGTCACTGATGGGGCAGCTTCCTTCACCCGCCTAGTGAGGAGGACAAGGACAGTCCCAGCAGCAGCAGCAGGACCTGGAGCAGACCCTGAACCAACAGGTGGGGCCTACTTGGACAGCACTCTGCCACCCCAGGTAAAAGATCCGCTGGACTACGGGCAGCCAAACTGGATGTGTGGCCGCAACTTTCCGAGTTTGCAGTGGAGAAGCTGTTCCTGCCCGGCCAGTAGGTGGCATCAGAGCAGGTGTTCAGTGCGGCGGGGGCCTCGTTACCCCAAGGAGAACCCGCTTTTCCACGGGAAATGTGGAACGACTGACCTTTGTAAAGATGAACAGGCGTGGATGAGCCAGGATTTCCACACACCAATGCCTTAGGCGTCAGACTACATCAGCCATGATGCCTCACCCAAACTGTGAGAAATGAGTTGGGTTAAAACTACCCGCCTCAGCCACTATTCTGATGCCGCCACCCGCCTGATGCCACACATCTGCTGACAGTTTCTCCATCTGCCACCAACCATCTTTACCAGGGACTGATATTGCCACCCCCCACACTCTGTCATTGTGCCACTTTATGACCTCATGCTGCTGTTGCTGGTGCTGTGACACCACACTGTGTCATTGTGCCACTCTCTGACCTCATTTCTGTTGCTCCTGCCGCCGTCACCTCCCCTCTCTGTCATTGTGCCACTCTGTGGCCTACTCCCGTTTTTGCCACCTCCAGAATGTCATTGTGCCACTCTCTGACCTCATGCTGCTGCCGTGACCTCCACACTGTTTCATTGTGCCACTCTGTGGCCCCACTCCTGTTTTTGCCACCTCCAGAATGTCAATTGTGCCACTCTCTGACCTCATGCTGCTGCTGCCGTGACCTCCACACTGTGTCATTGTGCCACTCTGTGGCCTATTCCAGTTTTTGCCACCTCCAGAATGTCATTGTGCCACTGTCTGACTTCATGCTGCTGCTACCGTAACCTCCACTCTCTGTCATTGTGCCACTCTGTGGCCTACTACTGTTTTTGCCACCTCCAGAATGTCATTGTGCCACTGTCTGACCTCATGCTGCTGCTGCCGTGACCTCCACACTGTGTCATTGTGCCACTCTGTGGCCTACAACTGTTTTTGCCACCTCCTGAATGTCATTGTGCCATTGTCTGACCTCATGCTGCTGCCACCGTCACCTCCACTCTCTGTCATTGTGCCACTCTGTGGCGTACTCCTTTTTTGCCACCTCCAGAATGTCATTGTGCCACTGTCTGGCCTCATGCTGCTGCTGTGACTGCTGCTGTGACCTACACACTGTGTCATTGTGCCCCTCTGTGGCCTACTCCTGTTTTTGCCACCTCCAGAAAGTCATTGTGCCACTGTCTGACCTCATGCTGCTGCCACCGTCACCTCCACTCTCTGTCATTGTGCCACTCTGTGGCCTACTACTGTTTTTGCCACCTCCAGAATGTCATTGTGCCACTGTCTGACCTCATGCTGCTGCTGTGGCTGCCTGCTGTAACCTACCACACTGTGTCATTGGGGCCACTCTGTGGCCCTACCCCTGTTTTTGCCCCCTCCAGAATGTCATTGTGCCATTGTCTGACCTCATGTGCTGTGGCTGCCGCCGTCACCTCCACACTTGTCACTGATGTTGCCACCTGAGCCCTCAGCTTGTTTTTTTTCCCGCTGTCGCTGCCATGACTTTATCAGGCAACATTCCCGCTTGAGTTTTTTGGTCAGTTATGCCCTCTTAAGTGCCCAGGGATTTTTATAGTGAAGCGATTCTAAGAGCGGCGGCAGTCATGTGCGTGTCATACTAAAACACAACATTGTATGAAGACCAAACCAAGCTACCTCTGCATATTTAAGCATGGCACAACATTCTACAGCACCCTGCAGGCTCTGTGCAGCCTGGAAATAGCTGTTTTTAACGTGATTCGTCCCGAAGTAATTCGGACCGAATGTATTTTTGTCGGGAAATTCGGCGAAGTGACCGAACCGAATTTTTGAGAAATTCGCCCATCTCTAGTTGCAACCTGTGCCTGCACCAGAAACGTTTGTGCCACTGCCCCTCCCATGTGAAGGGCCTGCCACCTCTCTGTCTGACATACTGTTTGATCTAAAATTTACAATAAAACAAACTGTTTAATGTAGATGTGTGTATATGACAAAAACACATGCTGTATTTCAAAGGTTTTTTTAGCCAAATAAATGTCACAAATTTACTGTTTGGCGCAGAGAACAATATCCCAAAATAATAACCTGCCTGTAATGGAGATGTGTGTATATGACTAATACACAAGCTGTATTTCAAAGTGTTTCACCTTATAAGTGAAAAATTAACTCTTTGGCGCAGAGCAATATTCTTTCTAGCTGGTGCTGACATTACCCTGTAAAGCTGCGTTCCCACTTCAGTTTTTTGGTCAGTTTTGACTCCGTAACTACCCAGATAAGTGAAGTGTGAAGCGATTCTAAGAGCGGCGCCTGTCATCTGCGTGTCATACTAAATCACAGCATTGTTTCGATACCAAACCATGCTCCCTATGCATATTTATGCATAGCACAATGTTCTACAACACCATAAGGCTCTCTGCAGCCAGGAAACAGCTGTTTTTAACGCGATTCGCCGCAAATAAATTCGAAACAAATCAAATTTTTTCGAAATTCGCTCATCTCTACTAGCCATTCTTCCCCTCCTGCAGCCTATTTTTTCTTTCTTTTGTTTTTTTCTCCTCACCCTCTAAGAGCCATAATCTTTTTTAATTTTTCCATCTACATAGTCATATGATGGCTTGTTTTTGGTGGGACAAGATATACTTTATAATGGTACCATTTACTGTACCATAGAATGTACTGGGAAAAAAATTCTACTTGGGGAGCAATGTGAAAAGAAAAATACACAGTTGCACCATTTTTGAGCGACCTTTGTCCTTATGGAGTTCACAGTTCGGTATAAAAGACATGTTATCTGTATTTTGTTGGTTGGTACGATTTAGCTGATATCAAATATGTAAAGTTTTATAAACGTTCTAGCACTTTTTTAAAAATAAAAACATTCTCTATTTTTACTTTGTGCTGCAGCACCATGTTCTGCAGTCAATAACTTATATGTTTTTCCATCTGAGTAAGGGCTCATTTTTGTGCGGGATGAAGCATAGTAGTTCTTATTTTGGGAAACCCACAACTTTTAGATCTCTTTTTATTTAAATTTTCTTGAGACATAAAATGACCAGAAAAAAACACAATTTTAGAGTTAGGTATTTTTTCCTATATATTTTAATAGATTGGACACGGCCATACCAATTATGTGTATTTATTTTTTTTTTTTTTTAAGTTCATAAACTGGCAAAAGGTGGTTGTTTTTCACTTTTAATATTTTAGATTTTTTTATTTTTTAAACATTTTTTATTTTTACACATACACTTGTAGTCCCAGGGTACTTGGCCACTAGGGCTGTGATAATTTGCACACCATTCTGCATCATATACATAATGAATAAGGGTGTCCCAAGATGACAGAAAGTAATGGAAGCAGCAAAATGGCAGCTACTGAAGCCTTCATTAAACTTCTGTCTTGCATGGCAACCACTCAGCTTACAGTCACAATTGATCCGAAGTCTAAATGATCAAAGAGAAGGGTTTTGGGCCAACTTCGATCCCTGCTGATAGTGGTATCTGTCAGTTATTATTAACAGCTGGCACCCACAGTATATGGAGCAAGCTCAGTGAGTGAGTGAGCTCCATACATCCCTAATGTAAGTTTTACGTCAAATGTCAGTAGGGGGGGTTAAAAGGAAAGGTTTTATGGGTTCTAATTTCTAACACCTAACATAAGTCAACAGTGTGACCATGCAGTATAGGAAGCAAACTGAATGCAGTTTAGGGAGAAGATCATGAGTAATGTCATTGGGTGACATGTATGAACGGGCTTTTCACCCGTTTTCTGGCGTATACTGCGCCTCCCGGCCCGAATCCCCCTGTCGGACGCAGGGATGCGGTTAGGTGCAGCATTCGCCACTTTCAGCTGCGCCCCGCATGAAGGGGCGGGCAATGGGCGCGGTGTGGGTGCGGTGTAGGCGTTCCGGGGCGGGGCGCAGCGCGCTCAAAAACCCTGAGGCATGTACAATGGCGGCTCGCCAAAGCGTGGCACAATGCAGCGCTCGGCAGCTCCGACAAGCAGACAGTTTATTTTGGTCTAAATGCTCCGGCAGAGGCGAAGTGAAGCAAGAACTGAACATGCGAGGAAGCAGATAGAAGATCGCGACAAAAATCTCGGCGCTCCGCTCCGTGCAGCATGGAGTATGATTCCGAAAAAAAATCGCCTTTATAAAGGCGGAAAACATTGTCAGAAAAGAACTCAACCTCAAAAATAAAAAAAAAGGAAAAAATAAATCACTTTCCAAAAAATCTAGAACGGCCCCAATATCAAGAATTCGGAATTGGAAATTGCCCGGGAAATACAGAAATTTAAAAATTCTGAAAGCTATTCTCATTGGGTTCGCATAAACCACCCAATCGGGAATAAAAAGCGACAGTGAACCATTAAAACCTATGGAGAAACTATTGACCAATCAGAATCAAGGCGGGACAGTTAAAATACAAGTAAAAATGCAGAAAAGAGCTGATTGCTGAGCTAGGGGGCTTGGCTATCTCGGCCAATCAGAATAGGAGCGACAGGGCCCCATTATAGCCTATTGGAAAAGTTTGAACCAATCAAAATCAAAGGCGGGACAGTTCAAAATACAGTAAAAATGCAGAAAAGAGCTGATTGGTTGAGCTAGCAGTGGCTTGCCTATCCCAGCCAATCAGAGCGCGAGCTACTTGTCCCATTGTAGTCTATGGAGAGATGGGCGCAATGCAATCTCGGTTCTCAGTGCCGTGCGGCATTGGAGTATGAATTTAAAAAAATTTAATTTTTTTAGTTGTAAAATATTCTCTGAAAAAGAGCTCAAACATTCTATAAACATAAATCAATTCAATCGCGAACAACGCGTTTGTCGCCGAGACTGGCGCTACATCGGGAATTGCAATAGAGAGAATTGCCGGGAAATACAGTAATTCAAATTTTGTCGGCTATTCTCATTGGTCGGCAGAAGCCAGCCAAATCCAGAATAGGAGCGACAAAGACCCATTATATCCTATTGGAGAAGTTTGGACCAATCAAAATCAAAGGGCGGACAGTTCAAAATTTACAGTAAAAATACAGAAAAGAGCTGATTGGTTGAGCTAGCGGTGGCTTGCCTATCCCAGCCAATCAGAGCGCGAGCTACTTCCCCATTGTAGTCTATGGAGAGATGGGCGCAATGCAAATCTCGGCGCTCAGCGCCATGGAGTTGAATAAAAAATAATTTTTATAAGTGTAAAATATTATCAGATAAAGCGCTGAAACCTTCTTAAAAACAAAGCACTTAAATCCCTAACAACGCTTTTGTCGCCGAGACGGCGCTACATAAGGAATTGCCATAGAGAGACTTGCTCCGGGAAAATTACATTTAATTAAATTGTTTAAAGCCTTCTCATTGGTCGGCAGAAAGCCAGTCAATCAGAATAGGAGCGACAAAGGACCATTAAAACCTATGGAGATGTTTTGACCAATCAGAATAGGAGCGACAGTGACCCATTATAAACCTATGGAAAAATTTTAAAAGACCAATCAAAATCAAAGGTGGGACAGTTCAAAAATACAGTAAAATACAGAAAAGAGCATGTTTGGCTGAGCTAGCGGGGGCTTGGCTATCCCAGCCAATCAGAGCGCGAGCTACTTCTCCCTTGTTATTTCTTTATTTCGTTACCCAAAGGATCAATAGTATGGGTGCAAACGAAAATAAAGAAATAAACATGTTTTTATTGATGTAATATTTTTTTTTCTTTTACCCCCATATTATTATTCATTTTATATACACAGGGGACAACTTCTGTAGTCTTATCATTTGATTTCGGCCATGTACAGTTTTATTTCAGATTGCATTAGAAAAACCCATAGGAGCGTCGCTCGCTTCTCCCATTGGTCCAAATAACCGCGCCTCTTTTAACTTAGCCAATCACAAACAAGCTCGGGTCTGCATTTCTTTTCCCATAGAACTTTTATGAGAAAGTAGCTCGCATCTGATTGGCTAAGCTGGACGAGCCCCCGCCGCTTCAACCAATCAGCTCTTTTCTGCCCTTTTACTTTTATTTTGAACTGTCCCGCCTTTGAAATATGATTGGTCAATTTTTCTCCATAGGTTATAATGGGTCCCTGTCGCTCTATTCTGATTGGTCAATTCTCCTCCCTAGGATATAATGGGCCACTGTCGCACCTATTCTGATTGGCTGGCTTATGCCGACCAATCAAAGAGCTTAAACAATTTGAATAAATGTATTTCCCGGCGATTCTCTCTATTGCAATTCCCCATGTTTGCGCCGGTCTCGGCGACAAACGCGTTGTTCGGGATTTAACTGATTTATTTTTTTTGAGAAGGTTTCAGCGCTTTCTCTGATAATGTTTTACACTTAATAAAAATAATTTTTTTATTCATACTCCATGCCGCACGGTCGCTGGCGCCCCCGAGATTCAGTGCGCCGATCTCTCATTGACTACAATTGAGAAGTAGCTTGCGCTCTGATTGGCTGGGATAGCCAAGCCCCGGCTAGCTCAGCCAATCAGTTCTTTCTTTCTTTTTACTGTATTTTGAACTGGGCCCGCCTTTGATTTTGATTAGTCTATATTTCTCCATAGGTTATAATGGGACACTGTCGCTCTATTCTGATTGGTCAAAACTTCTCCATAGGAAATAATGGGTTTTTTGTCGCTCCAATTCTGTTGGGCCGAGTAGCCAAGCCCCCCTAGCTCAGACCAATCAGCTCTTTTCTGCATTTTTACTGTATTTTTTAACTGTCCCGCCTTTGATTCTGATTGGTCAATAGTTCTCCATAGTTTTAATGGTTCACTGTCGCTCCTATTCTGATTGGCCGGTTTATGCCGACCAATGAATAGCTTTCAGAATTTGAATTACTGTATTTCACGGCAATTTCCAATATCCTAATTCTTGAATTAGGATATTGGAAATGGATTTTGGGTTTTATGTATTTTTTTATTTTTTAGGTTTCAGCTCTTTTTCTGAGAATGTTGATCGCCTTTATAAAGGCGATTTTTGATTCATACTCCGCCCCCGACATGTGGAATGATTCTCGCTGTTTTCCCAGCCTTTTCTCGCATCGGAACAGATTTTCGGCACAGTCCCGCACTGCGCCCATTTCCCCGCACTGTGCCCCACACACTGGCGAGGTGCAGGGAACTTTTCCCCGCATGTACGAGCGCACCTCCTCGGACGGCGAATCTACGGCGCAGCCCCGCACTGCGCCTCAGTCCCGTACTGCGCCTCAAAGACTGGTGAGGCGCGGCGGACTTTTGCCCGCATGTATGACCACACTACCTCCGGCGGCGAACCTTAGGCTCAGCGCCGCACTGCGCCTAAGTCCCACACTGCTCCTCAAACACTGGCGAGGCGGACTTTACATGGAATGTATGATCGCGCCCCGGCCCCGACATAAATCAGGCGCAGATTTCGCCGGAAAACCGGTGGAAAGGTGCGCCCCGACGTGGCGAGCTTCATACATGTCGCCCATTGTATATTATTTTACTGAAAGAGTAGAAGATACTTGGAACAAACTTCTAGCAAATGTGGTTGGGAAAATCAACAGTAAAGGAATGTAAACCTTTCTAGTATAAACATATATCTATTTTAAGTCAAAAAATAAAAACAGAAGCAATATAAGAGCAGACTAAATGAACCATGTGGTCTATTTCTGGTATTAATCTTCTATTTCTCTAATTCCATCTCTAGAGAAAAGTCAGCTAAGGGGAGACATGATTATATACCGTGAAGGAAATAAGTATTTGATCCCTTGTTTCCCCGCCAAGTTTTAATTCCTGGCTGATGTTTGGAGTTGCTTCTTTTGCCACAAATTTTTTTCCTCCTGATGCCATCTATTTTGTGAAATGCACCACTCCCTCCTGCAGCAAAACAACCCCACATAATGCGTCCACCCCCATATTTCACAATGGGGATGGTGTTCTTACTCTTCCAACTTCTCCCTTTTCCCCCAAAATGTAACAATAGTCATTATGGCCAAACTTTTCTCAGACCACAAGAAAAGTCTAAAAAAAGGGTGGGTATTTTTTCCCGCTTTTCAAAATTATTCCGGTTTTGATATGTTTTTTTTGAAGTATGGTTTTCCTGGCAGAGGGGCCTTTTCAGCCCATGTTTCACTGTGGATAATGACCAATCTTTTACCACTTCCCGCAGCATGGGTCAAGGTCTTTTGCTTTTGTTTTTGGTTTATTTCACTGTCAGACCAAAGCTTTTCCCGTGAACACAAAACCCTCTCCTTCTATTTAACTTTTTTTTTTTTCACTTAAATTTTAAAAAACAGGCGTTATGTTGGTTTTGACACCCCATCTTTTTGTATTTGCATATAATTGTTTTGTACAGATAAAGGTACCATAAAGTATCGGGAAATTCCCCCCCAAGGTGATCCAACTTGTAAAAGCCCAAAATTCCTTCCCCGAATCTTGGTGATTTATTTAACCTTCCCAGATTTTTACCCAAAAAAAGCAGTGTGTTTCTGGGTGTAAAAAAAAATTGCATCCACAGGTGTGTTTGTTAACTCAGATGTTTTTAAAAATCTATCAAAGCTTCCAAAAACATGACCATCAGTGGGTGTCCCAAATTTTTTAAAAATTGTAATCCTAGTGTATGTAAACTTTAAATTTGCAGAAAATAATAAAAAGCCTTAAAAATATCTCCTTTAAAATTTAGCATTTTTCCCAAAAATAAATGTTTTGGGTTAAACCCAAATGACCTAAAAGGGGCAAGGTTTATTTTTGATCTAGCAGATAGTGAAAAATGCATGCCATGTGGCTATATAAATTTTAAAACCCCACCGGCCACTTTTTAGTACACCTGTCCAATCCGTTTAAAATTAAATTTTTAACAGCCCAAACACATGCAGCAACTCAGTGCATTTTGGATGTAGACATGGGCAAGACAATCTCCTGCAGTTTAAACCGAGCATCAGTATGGGGAAGAAAAGGATTTGAGTGCCTTTGAAGGGTGGCATGGTTGTTGGTGCCAGAAGGGCTGGTTGAGTATTTCAGAAACTGATGATCTCCTGGGATTTTCACGCACAACCATCTCTAGGGTTTACAGAGAATGGTCCGAAAAAGAAAAAAACAATCCAGTGAGCGGCAGTCCTGGGGGCGGAAATGCTTGTTGATGCCAGAGGTCAAAGGAGAATGGGCAGACTGGTTCGAGCTGATAGAAAGGCAACAGTGACTAAAATTTAGCCACCCGTTACAACCAAGGTAGGCAGAAGAGCATCTCTGAACGCACAGTACGGCGAACTTTGAGGCAGATGGGTACAGCAGCAGAAGACCACACCGGGTGCCACTCCTTTCAGCTAAGAACAGGAAACCCGAGGCCCCCATTTGCCCAAGCTCATCAAAAATTGGACAGTAGAAGATTGGAAAAACGTTCTTGGTCTGTTTGAGTCTCGATTTCTGCTGCGACATTCGGATGGTAGGGTCAGAATTTGGCGTCAACAACATGAAAGCATGGATCCTTTCCCGCCTTGTACAACAGTTCAGGCTTTGGTGGTGGTGGTGTCATGGTGTGGGGAATATTTTCTTGGCACTCTTTGGGCCCCTTGGTACCCAATTGAGCATCATTGCAACACCTTGTTGAATCTATGCCACAAGAATTGAGGCGTTCTGAAGGCAAAAGGGGGTCCAACCCGTTACTAGCATGGTGTACCTAATAAAGTGGCCGGTGAGTGTGTATATATATATATATATATATATATATATATATATGATAAAGAGTAGCTGTTTTAGAGGAATGGAATACAAATGTTTTACAAATCTTAATACTTCGAGTACATTGTGTGAATTGTAGATACAGTGTCCATATGAAAACATATTTCCTTTGGGAGAACATGTTTATGTCAGTTCCTTTTTAGCATTAGTGCTGATAACTAGCACACATTACATAAAAATGAGAATTAGACATGATATGTATTCTTGATTGTGGTTACATAATTCAGGGTAACATATAACCTAGGTAATTGGTACCAGTTGTACTTGATATTCTCCAGTTACGTATGTTACTTGTCACTTTGTGTTATGTGAACATATACACAATGATTTCAAAGAATAAACCTCCTGGACTCTATAGTAGCTAGAAATATTCTGCAAACCCCAATGGGACACTTCATAGTGCTAGGCTATGTTCCAGGTTCAGCTGAAGGCTTGTCAAGAAGTGCATAGATTGCCTAGTTGGATGTCACCCTGGAAGGTTGCGGCTACTGAATGTGATATCACAAGAAAAAAATCTGTGTTGTGCAACTCTACAAATTCAAGTGTAGCTGGAGTGCTTCATTACAAATCTCACTTGGTTTGTAGGCACCTTGTTATGTCACACATAGATCTGCCCATTTTGCATTAAAAAGTATAGCTGAAGAGATGTAAAAAAAAAACTGCTCCATTTAGTGCTACACATCTCGGATTCCTTGACTCATTGTTAACGTGCATCATAAAGAAATAAACAGCAGGGCCTACTGAATAATAAACTCTAATACATTTCAAGTAACCAAGGCAAGCATTATCCATTTCATAATGTGGTAGACATACCTAAAGGGAACCTATCAGGTGGATAATGCTACCCTTCCTAAGAACAGGATGTGATAGAGGGAGAGAAGCTGAGCTCTGAAATATATAGGTTCATATGATTTGGAGCAAGATTTGTGAGCAAAAAAGCAGAATAAATTCTGGATTTATGAGACAACGGAAGTCCTGCTGACCCCACCCTAATGCAATGATTGACAGCTTTCCTTGTATAAGTGTGTATACCGAGCAATCTGTCAATCACTGTTTGTGGGTGGGGTCAGCAGGGCTTTCAGTTTTACTTTTCATATTGTTTCTTTTTTTTTACTCAGTAATTCAGCATCTAATCATATCACAGCAGGAGAGAAGCTGAGCTCAGCTTCTCTCCTACTATCATATCCTGCTGTCAGATAGGGCAGCATAAACCAACTGACATGTTCCCTTTAAAAACTCCTAGATTCTTACTGATTGGGACTTCTGGTATCATTAAAGGGATACTGCCATCAGAAAGAAGTATTTTTGTTAAAACCAATATTCCTGGAAAACTAATTTTTTTTAGATATTTTTTTCGGCAAAACATTAATCTTTTTCTTAACTGATTCTTCACACTTATCAGTTACTTGCTGATAGTATTTATACTTCTCAGACCAGGGTTGACCATAAAGAAGGACCATTGAGCATTCCTCTCACTGCTGTGGTTTCAGAGCTCACAGAAGTCAGGAAGAGTAATGTACATAGTGAAACTTTAAAAAATTATATAAAAATACAACGACCTAATAAAAAAACCTTCATATAATAGTCACATATTACTTGTCAAAATATGAAAAGAAAAGTAATATCCCTTTAAGAACTAAATTGTGTGGCCACCCTAACAATATACATGATATTAATCTAGAGGGCCATTTGTAATTTATCCAAACTCAAATTTACCACATGTCCTAGGAAGAATTCCTCATATTTGATGAAAAAATATATTTTTTTTTTATTTTAAGACATTTTTGGTAATTTTTTTTTTGTTTTTTTTGTTACAAAAGACTAGTGATTGTCAGTCTTAATATATTTAACTCACATTTTCCAGTCATGCTCCACGGAAATATGGGGTTGTCATTTAGAAATGTTCACTTTTAATGCAGGATGGGTTTATTTCTAGTAATTATGCTAAAACTTGTCTCTGTTCAGTTCAACACTGGTTCATTTGAGCTTTCTAAAAAATTTGGGTTCAGGACATTTTAAATAATTCATATATAGAAAACAAAAAATATTTTATCCAGGATCTGTGATTTCTAATTCACTGCACACCTTTACAAATCCCCTATTCTAAAATCTAACTTTTATTTTTAAACTCACTGGTAGATATTCCATTCGCTTAGGATGATCTTTCCCTATGCTTGCTCAGCCCTCTTATTCAGTCAATCAGTCAGGAAGCGTCCCGAAAGGTCGGCCCGACTTTTAAAAGACTGTCCCTACGTCCCTCTCTTATGTCCCTTTTAAATTTTAAATTTTTACCAAGACAAGTCTCCATATGTAATTGCCACTCTTTCTGTAAGGTTGTCTAACTATATGGAGATTTTATACAATATATACATTAAAAGTCCTTTTAGTGACTCTTTATGTGTGTATGTCTTTAAACAGCATTACCCCATAACTAGTGAGCAGACAAACATAGAGGATGAAAAGACATGATATGACCTGAAAAAAATCCACCTCTAAGATAGACAATCATTTATATGACCCTAAGGGTCTACCCCTAAGATAGATAAACATAAAGGGTAGACAATCCTTTATACGACCTTAAACGTCTGCCCGACGTGTTTCCCCCCTCCTATCACACCGAGGGGTTCCTCAGGGGGTCCAGTAATAGTTGTATCTTTTTTTGGATTGGTATTATAGTTGTAAGATGGGTATCCATATTTGCGATGGCTGCTTTGATTTATGCAGGTGCATACTGGAGTATTTTGCTGGCTATAAATAGTCTAAATCCTTGTGTGCACTCTCCTCCCCACTCACTGCATCAGCATCCTCCAATTCAAACTGAGCATGCTCAAAAGTCCTACTGCGCGTCACATGGCCTTAACCGTCAAACTGAGCATGCTCAAAGGTCCTACTGCGCGTCACATGACCTTAACCTTCAAACTGGGCTTGCTCAAAGGTCCTACTGTGCATTACATGACCTTAACCTTTAGACTGGGCATGCTCAAAGGTCCTACTGCGCGTCACATGACCTTAACATTGTGCTGTGCTTATGCAAAGGTCCTTGAGCACATTACAAGGTGTATATTTGATGCCATGGTAACGATCTACTCATATGGATGCACATTCTAGTAGCTTCTCTCTTGCTTATCATTTAAACTGGCTCTATTAACTGCGCTATCCATATAAATCGGTTCCTGCTAATTTTAAGGGGATCCTTTCTCTTATCCCATAGCTTTAACTTAGTGCCACAAATATATTATGTATATACAGATATGTTGTTTTTTGTAATGGCTAACACAGATTACTTTGTTTAGCAGAAATAATTTCCGTCACCACAAATGTATTAATTATTTGCCAGCACTCTCCCTGATGCCTCCTGCTTTATTTTAGATAAAATATATAATGAACAAATTACAAGAGAATATATATGTTTATCCTCTCATGGGTTAAATGACCATCATGTCTGATTTGAACAACCCTTTCAGTAATATGAAAATATGAACCTGTTCCGTACCTCTACACGTCTATATAAAAAGAAAACCAATGGACATACCGTTTGAAATCCTTACAACCGGAGGGTTTGAATGAATTACTGTATTTTGGATGTTTTATATAGACGTGTAGAGGTACAGAACAGGTTCATATTTTCATATTACTAAAAGGGTTGTTCAAATCAGACATGATGGTCATTTAACCCATATCCATGTCTTTTCATCCTCTATGTTTGTCTAGCTCACTAGTTATGGGGTAATGCTGTATAAAGACATACACACATAAATGGTCACTAAGGATTTAGAATCACTGTCTAGACATAAATCATATTATAGACACAGGTCAAATCTCACCTCAGAAGAAATGAGTGCACTAATCTCGCTTGAATCGGATCCAGAATTGGTGATAAAACCCTCAGATAAGGTGGGGAATGTGGTCATAATGGACCACTCATATGTGTCATCGCCTATTAGAAGATAGAACAGGATATGCTATTTTGGAGGGCGATCCAACTGAAAGATTCCTAGAGCATTTGGAAACCATTATCAACAGGGGGGTGGATGGGGGTATCCTCTCAAAAGAAGAAGCTCAGTTCCTTTTACCAAAGAATCCACAAATAGCGACCTTTTATTCAGTGCCAAAAATCCACAAAGGGGTGAGTCCCCTAAAAGGGCGCCCCATAGTGTCGGGAATAGATTCCCTGACACAAAACATAGGAATATATATAGACAGAATACTGAAAGAGTTCGTTGTGAGCCTCCCCTCATATCTGAGAGACACAGCAGACCTCCTTACTAAATTGGAGGGCATCAATGTAGAGAAGGATGTGTGGTTGGCCTCAGTGGATGTGGAGGCGCTGTACAGCAGTATCCCGCACCACTGGGGCCTCCATGCAGCAGAATATTTCCTCAGAATGAGAGGGAGACAATATGACACACAATGAACTGGTACTTGAACTATTGGAATTTACTTTAACTCACAACTATTTCCTCTTCGGACCCAGGGTCTACCACCAGCTCAGGGGCACTGCGATGGGGAGCCCTTGTGCTCCCACGTATGCAAATCTGTTCCTGGGCTGGTGGGAGAGGGCCCTGGTGTTCGGAGAGGAAATGGAACAATACACCAACAATATCTTGTTTTGGGGCAGATTCATTGATGACGTCTTCGTGCTGTTGCAGGGCACGGAGGCATTATTCAAGGAATTTATGGAGGCACTGAATACTAATCATATAGGTCTCAAGTTCACATATGAAATTCATCTGACTGAACTGGCATTCTTGGATTTAAAAATATTTAAAGATAGTATGGGCTTCCTACAAACCTGTACCCATAGGAAGAAGACAGCAACCAATAATCTTCTCAGATGGGAATCTCACCACCCGATAAATCTGAAAAAGGGATCCCAAAGGGTCAATATTTAAGAATCCGCAGAAATTGTTCAAGGGTGGAAGATTACCACAGACAAGCACGGGATTTGCGTAATAGGTTTCTGGAGAGAGGATACCCCCATCTACACTTGAATTCTGCCTTTAAGAATGCACTATCAAAGGACAAAAATGCATTATTAAATCTAAAGGAGAAAAAAGAAGAAACACAGTTAAGGATAATAGGGACATTTGATGACCGTAACAATGAAGTTATGCAGATTTTACGTAAACATTGGGGGATTCTAAAATTAGATGGAGACCTGAGGGACCATTTATCATCAGGACCCCAGGTCACCTATAGACAAGGAGATCCCTAAAAGATAGATTAACCCACAGTCAGTATGTACCTCTGACTCCGAAGGGCACTTGGTTAGAAAGGAAACCCCTCGGCATGTATAGATGCAGAAGATGCAGTTTTTGTAAACATATATATCAATCTAAGGAATTTAAGAGCAATGTGACAGGCAAGATCTATACCATTCGAGAATTTATGAACTGCCGGAGAGAGAGGGTAGTTTATCTAGGAAATTGTGGATGTGGAAAACAATATGTGGGAAAGACCACCAGACAGCTCAGAGTACGTATAGGAGAACATCTGGGAGATATTAGACATAGACGAGACACGCCAATATCCAAACATATGTGGCAGGAACATGAAGGAAATTCATCGGAACTGATGTTCCAATGTATAGAAAAAAATCAATTGTCATCTAGAAAGGGGGATATAAACAAGGGACTCCTCCAAAAAAAAAAACCGAATGGACATACCGTTTGAACCCTTAAACCGGAGGGTTTGAATGAATTACTGAAATTTTGGATGTTTTATATAGACGTGTAGAGGTAGGAACAGGTTCATATTTTCATATTACTGAAAGGGTTGTTCAAATCAGACATGATGGTCATTTAAAACCCCTGAGAGGATAAACATATATATTTCTCTTGTAATTTGTTCAAATTTTTATATTTTATCTAAAATAAAGCAGGAGGCATCAGGGAGAGTGTGGCAAAAAATTTTTTTCAATTTTTTTTGAAGGAAATTATTTCTGCTAAAAAAAAGTATGTTGTTTGATCTTTTTTAGTGTTTAGACTAGAGACAGGTCACCACAAACACCCCCAAAAATTTTTTTAAATTTTTTTAAAAAAAAACCCGGTTAAAAGGGGATACTAAAAAAAATTTTAAAAAAAGTAACTTTTTTTTGATTAATTTTAAAATATTTCTAGTGGGACAAAAAAAAGCGTTAAAATAAATAGTAGGAAATTTTTAAAAAAATTAAACCGCAAAAAAAAAAAACCTTACCAAGGTTACAGAAAAAATTTTGGGTAAAAAAAAAAATTTTTTTATGGGAGGGAAGTTTTTCACCATACCACCCCCACAGTGTTCCTAATGGTACCCTAAAACCCAAATTTTCCCGGGGGGGGTGGTTTTAAAGTTTCCCATTTAAGGGAACCGGCCCCGTCCGGAAACCTGGGCCCCGGGATAAAAATCAAACCTAAATTGGCCCCCAAATGTCAATTTAAAACGAGCTAAGGTAAGTTTATTAAAAAAACCCCCTTACTTTTTTTGTAGTCCCAACATGGGTTTTGGCGCCCCCCCCGAAAAAATCCCCAGGGGGGCAGTGTTTTGGTTTAAACTAAAAAGAGTTAAAATAAATAATTAAAAATTTTATAACCAAAATAAACTTGGTGGGAATAATCATGTCTAAAAAAAAACACAAAGGGTTGGGGAAAATCTTTCCCTATGCAAATTGGGGGTTAAGAAATTTCCCTTTTGCAGAAGGACATGTGGTCCAAATGTCTTGACACAATATGGGGGAGTGCGGTACCTTTAATAGCAGAACTTTTTCTTTAGTTTTATGAGCAAAACGCTATCAAATGTGTCTAAACGGCCCCCCTACAAGCCGTTTTCAGATTTAAAAAGGGGGATTTTGGGGGCATCTAAACACAAAAGGGCCCCGGGAAAGCCTGTCACCTGGTAACAAAAGATTGCTGTCTTAAAGTACAAGGGGAAGTTTTTCCGAAAATTGGGATCCGCAAAGAGGCTTGAAACCCCCGGACACAGTCCCCGAGCGGCTTCTCACTTTCCAAACCGGTTGGGGTTACGTTGGGGTGGGGGAAAAAAAGAAGGGGGGTGGGGTTCAAATGAGAACTACGTTCCCAAAACCTAAGGTAAACCCGCCCCGCTGTGGTCTAACTAAAATACGCGAGGATAGCAGGGTTTCTAGAATAGAGAGATTTAAAATAGGTATGGGCCAAAAAACCCCATCCCAATGGAATTTTAAAAAACAGGTTTTCACAAAAATACAACAATCAAACCGAAAAGAAAAAAAAGAGGGAAAGAAATTTTAAAAAATTTATTCATAAAAAAGCTCTATCAAATTTAAAACCCCCCCTGGGCATTGTATTATTGGCTTCCCTTTTAAAAATGCCCCCCCCTGATAGAGGATAGGGTTTTCAACAGAAAACATTGGAAGTTAAGTTGTTCTTTTAGACCAACTTTTGGGTTTTTGTGTTTTTTTGTGTTTTTAGATCCCAAAAAATTTTCTTTGATTTGCAAAAGTTTATTTTAGGTTTCCCACGGGGATTTTGGTTTGGACCAATGTCAAATGCCCAAAGAAATTTTAAGGGCGTTGGTTTTTGCCCTTATTTCAGGGCCAAAAATGTCTGGAGATGGGGGTGTCCCCCTTTTTTTGCCTTATTTTCCCCCTAAGTGTTTTACCCACAAGACGGCGAAATTAAAGGGTTCCCTTTCCCAAAGATTCTTTTTTCCCCCATTTACATTTAGCCGATAGATAATGCCTGTGGTTCTGCAATTTAATTTAAATGCCGAATTTTTTTAAAAAATTGTTCCCCCGTGTGTTGGTTCATAAAATTTTTTCCTGTTTCCACAAAGGCACAATTTACACATCCACACATCTAAAGCAGCCAAAGGGGCCTATCCAGCCCGGGGGTTTTTCTTCAAAGGGGGGTTTAATGGGGGTTTGGGCCCGGGTAACTTGTTGGGACGTCCCTTTCTAAAAAGTAACTTTTTTTGGGGACGGTCCCCAAACCTTTTTCGCTGATGTCAGGATCCATAGTTTTTGGAAAGTCCCAATGTTTTTTTGAGAACATTTCTAACTTCAAATTTGAAAGGCCGTCCCTTCAAAAGTTTCCCAAACACCCGGGGGCCCGATTCTCGCCCAGATTTGATTGCGGCCCCTTGGAATTTTTTAAGCTGGACCTTGCCATATTAAAAGCATGGGGATATCCTTTTTGGATCACTTTTTCGGGGAATTTTTTTTTCTCCCTAAACGTTTTTTTTTTTAAACACCTGCTTGCCTCCTTTTAAATTTCTGTGGTTCCGGAACTTTTACGGGGTTAAACCGCAAAAACTGTCCCCGAGGTATTCCTTTTTTTTAGGGGGAAAGGGGGGGGGAAAGTCCCCATGAAAATAAAGGGGGTTAGAGGTTTGGGTTTAAAGAAATATTTTTAGTGGAGATGGGCCCCTTTTATCCCTTGTAAACCTGACATCCAAAAACGTAGACAATCAAAGGTTTTTAAAAACCCACGTGAACCTAAAAGTTCCCAAATGTTTTTTTGGTTCAATCGATCCAAAAGTGTTTGAAAAAAGTTTTGGGGGGTTTAAAGATCACAAAAAAAAATCGTCTAAAGTAAAGGGGCCAGAGCCCCTTTTTGGGTTGGGCCATTTGACATGGGTCTCAAACAAAAATAAGTAGGTTTTTCCCACCAGCCGAGATACAGATTTGCGAAAAAAATGGAGCGCAAAAGGGGCTGCCCATGGCAGTTTCCCCCCCCGCTTGGAAGGAAACCCACCGTTTAAAAAAGAAAATAAATTTTTCGTCCCGTTCCCAAAATTGGTGTCTAAGAACCCAAAAATTTAAATGTGTTGATCCCAAAATTGGGGTCCCCGATTTTACAAAAAATGTTTTTACCCGACTGTTGGGCCCAAATCAAGGGGGAATTTCTGGGTTTAATGGCCTCCACATCTTTGGGGCAAACCACTTTTAAAGGGGGGACCTGTATCCCCTCCCCAAATTCTTAACAAGTCCCTTGGTTTTCTTTGTGGGAAAGGGAAAAGAGAGATTCCACAAAAGGAGAAAGATACGATCCAAATAGACTCCCAAAATTTTGGGGAAGGGGGTCAAATTCCCCATACGATAGGGGGACCTTTTTGCGGATTAGGGCCCTTTATGGTTTTTTTTTATTTTTTTTGGGAAGCTTTGAACGTTTGGGGTTCTAGGAGATTTTGGGAAAAGGAACTCAAATTCATTCATCGGGATAAGCTTTTTAGATTTTGGGCCTCGGTTTTTTAAGGGGGTTTAAGAAATTCTGTTTTAAAGGGTATTAGTTGGGGCCCCTTTTTTGGGGGGAAACGGTAACAAAGGGTTTTTTCTTTCCCAAAAGTCTAAATTTCACCCTTTCCACATAATTTTGATGGCGGAAAGGAGATAAATTTCCGCCCTTATTACAGGGGTTTTTACTATTAGTCTTTATCCCGCCCCACTTTTTCCCCTATCCCTCTATTTTCTTTTCGCGTACAGTTTTTTGGGAACCTCCTATCAAGTCCCCCCAAATTTTTGACGACCTGGAAAATGAAGATAAGACACGGGGAAAACCTCTCCCTGTGGGGGCCCTTTTTGTATTTTTGGTTTTAAATTTTGTAAAGGGACCCGACCTTGTTTTTTTTTGTCCCCTAAATTTTGTATAGGGGTTTCACACCTCTAAAAAATCTTTTACTAATGCCCAAGGGTTTCCCTACATTCCTTTCTTTTTTTCAAAAAAAGTGATACTTATTGCAATTTCGTTTTGGGCCCAAAAAAGATTTTAATTTTTCCTTTACCCACCTGGGAAAAAATTAAATTTGGTGGTTGGGAAAATGTTTTGTCCCAAACTGAAAGGGCATTCATTTCGTCCTTTTGTTTTTAGTGAATTATAAATTGATAATTTGATTTGAGTTTAGATCTTTCTTTAAGAGGGATTTAACGACCTTTGGGTTTCCGATCTCTCAATTGTATGGTTTATTCCCCACTTTAAAAAAAGGGTTTTATCCACCTCTTTTGACGTTGTCCTCCCCCCCCTCCCTCTTCTATGGGCCAAAGAAGGCCCCCTTTTTTACTCCGGGGTTTTTTTCCTATTGGGGGTCACTTCAGAGTCTGGGGCCCTTTGGGGGGTCTGTAGAGAAAAAAGTCACCTTATGATCACTATTATTTTTTTTTTGGGGTTTTCCAAGGGACATTTTTGCCTTGTTGTCTCGGAAGGGCTGAGGGGACGTAAAAAATTTTTTAGGTTTTTTTCCCTTTTTGTTTATATTGAAATCTCCCCGAGTTTTTGGTTGATTTGTTCTTTTGTAGTTTAAACTGGGTGTTGTTTAAATTCCCCCCACTGTTTCCCAAATTGTTCTTTAAACCTTTTTGATTTTTTAAAGTCTCTAAGTTAAATTGTTCCTCCTCTAAAAAATAATTGCATAAATTCCCCAAAAAAGGCATTAGTTTGGGTTTTTTTTCCCCTTTTTTTTCAAAAACCCTTTGGTTCCCAAAATTTTTGGGACCCAAGGGTTAGGGAGATGCGAAATCCCCCTTTTACAATCTGATTTTTTTATATAAAATTTTTTAAAATTTCCAAACCTTTCCCCCCAAAGGGTTAAATTTGCTTCACGGTATGTTTTTTGTAATTCTTTAAAAGGCTAGATTAAAAAGGGGGTGAAATTTTTTTTGTGTAAAATTTTTTTAAACCGAAAAAAAATTTTCCAGGCTTTGTTTGACCCCTTGGTTAGTGCCAAACCGTCTTTTAAAAAAACCGGGCCCTAACCAAAAAGATTTGTATTTAATTTTGAATCTCTATAGGGGTTTTAGGGCTAGAGCAGTTCACCACCCAAAAACCCCAAAAAATTTTTATTTTTATGTATTAAATCACTGTGGAAAGGGGAAACTAAACAAAATTAAAAAGTAACTTTTAATTTTAAAAAAAGGGTTTAAAAAAGGCCCAGTTTATCATAAACGCTTAGTAAAAAAGTAGGGAATTGAAAAAATAAGCCGCAACGAAAAAAACCTTTTCCAAGGTTACAGGAAAAAAAGGGGAAACCCAAAAAAATTTTTGGGTTGGAGGGGTAATTTTTCCCCCCTTAAAACCAAACCCCCCAGTGTTCCCATGGTTTCCCCAACCTAATATCCGGGGGAAAGAAAAAGTCCCGTTAAGGCGACCCCCTCCAAACCGGCCCGGGTTTAAAATCACCCCCCTAAATTTTCCCTAAATGTTCATAAATCGAGCATAAGGAAAATGATAGAAAAACCTTTTCCCTTTTTTTGTATCCCCAAAATGTTTCGGCGCCCCCAACCCCCTCAGGGGAAAAGTGATTGGTAGGCTAAAAAGAGTTAAAGAAAAAATATAAGGTTTCCTTTTCCCCAAATTTAAACTTGTGCAATAAACCCGGGTTTTTAAAAAACAACCCAAATGGTTTGTTCCCTTTCCTATAAAATTTTCGGTCTAAGATTCCCTGGCGAAGGGGCATGTGGTCCTTGTGTTTGCACAGCTAAAGGGGTGCTTTTAAATGAATTGCAGAACTAGCCATTTTTATATGAGACAAAGCGCCCATCACAGTGGTTTTAAAAAAGGCCCAAAAAAAAGCCTTTTCAATTGACAGGGAAAATTTCCCCGGGGAATCTTAAAACAAAAACGAGGCCCGGCCGCCCCGTCCCCCCGAGGGAACCCCAAAGATGCTTCTACGGACAAAGCGGAAGTGACCGCATTGATCCCCCCAATTTAAAGGGTTGAAAAGTAAAGGGGCATCGCACTTCCTTCCATCTGGGGGAAAGGCTTTAATTTTTGGGGTTTTAAAAACATGTGATAGCGCTTTTGCTAATAAATATTTGAAATTCTGCCCATTCAAATACACAGCACACCATGCGTGTAAAACAAAGGAAGGGCCCCAAAGCTCCTTCTGCCCCATGGGAAACTTAGACTGGGAATTTGTTTAGGGAAGCTAACCCCCTTGTTGTAAATTTTTTTCCGATTATTGCACAAAATTTTTTTTGGTTTTGAGCACTTTTTATATTTTCTTTTAAAAACTTTTTAGCCTAAACCAATCCTGTCCCCGGGAGGGTTTGGGTGGGGGGCCGGGAAAAATGTTTGGGGGTTACAATAAAAGTTTAAAGGGTTTTTTTTTCACTTACCTTATGCCGGGTTTAAGAAATTTTAAAGGGGAAAATTTTTGGGTGAGAAATTTTAGGGGCCCGGTTTTCCCAAAGGGGTCGTCCTTATGGGAGTTTAAAAATTTCCCCGGTATTTTGGGGTTTGGGTTTCCCCTAGGAAAAACTGTAGGGTTGGTTTGGGTTGAAAACTTCCCCCCCACATCCAAAATTTTGGGTTTTCCCATTTTTTCCCGTTTTAAACCCTTTGGTTTTGGTTTTTTTCGTTGCGGTTATTTATTCTAATTTTTACCCATTTAATTTTAACGCTTTTTTTTGCACTAGGGATTTTTCACCTTTAAACTAAAAAAAAAAGTTACATTTTTAAATTTTTTAATTAAAGCCCTTCCCCAGTGATTTAATAATTTTTATGCTAAAAAAGTAATCCCCCGTTAGCCCTTACAAAAAAAACAACATTTTTGTATAACCCAAAATATTTTTTTTTTATGGCAAAAAAGGTTTTAAAGGGAAAGGGTAAGTGAAAGGATTTCCCCTTTAAAATTTGCAGGGGCCCATTTGGGAGGGAAAATGTATAGCGCGTTTAAAAAGCCCGTTTAAAATTTAAGCAAGGAGAACCCACTGAATGCGCAAACCAAATGGGGTAAAATCGTTAAACCCGGCTTTAAAAAATTTAAACCTTTTAAAGGCTCGAGGACCTTTGCTAAGCACGCAACTTAAATTTTTAAAGGGCAGGGGACGCGCAGTAGGGCCTTTGAGCATGCCAATCTAAAAAGGGTTTAAAGGGCATGTGACCGCAGTAGGACCTTTTTTCATGCCAGTTTTTAATTGGAGGATTTCCGAAGCAGTGAGTGCCCCCGGGGAGTCACACAGGTGAGTTAGATATTTATAGCCAGAAAATTTCCAGTATGCCCTTTTTAAAATTTCAAAGCAGCCATTGCAAAATATGGGTATCATCTTTCAAACCCATGAATAAACCCTCCAACAAAAATTTAAAATATAACTGGACCCCCGAGGAACCCCCCGGTGAATTGGGGGGGGGGAAATCGCGTCGGGGCAAGACTTTTAAGGTCTTGAAGGTTTTTTACCCTTTTTTTTGGTTTTTCTATTTTTAGGGGTAGACCCTTAGGGGCCCTATAAAAAGATTTTTTCTGTTTTATATTTAACTATCTTAGAGGTGGATTTTTTTTAGGGCTATTTCCCTGTCTTTTTTTTTCCCCTAAGTTTTTTAGTCAATTGGTTTGGGGTAATGCTTATTAAAAACATAAAACACAAAAAGGTCACTAAAAGGCC
>JAODAL010052995.1:0-25600 GCA_025379985.1 Phyllomedusa bahiana
ACCCCCCCCAACTTCGGGGTTCTCACGGCCCCCTCCTTTGGCTGGACTTAGCAGCGGCTCCCCAATCGATGAGGCTGGTTGCCATTGGTAACGGCCGTATCCATGGACCTCTGTCGCTCCATCCGTTCCGTAGGTAACTCCTGCGGGTGAGGAACACACGACCTGGCTTTCTTCGGCTGGACTGGGGCAGCAGTCTCCTTCCGTTCAGGACTTAACCCCATCAATGCCAGAATCATAGTCTGCGGTTTTCCAGTAAGACACGGCCCCAGGACATCTACCCACTTGTCTGCTGGCAGTCTCTGGCGCACAGCAAACCGCTCAAAGGCCGCAAGGTAGGCCACGATATCCTCCCCAGCCGTCATTTTTCGCATAGTGCTGTGCTTACCCATGGCAACAAGGGAAAAAAACTCAGCACAGTTTTTCACTACAGCACTCAGTCTGTTTGCAGGTGTGTCTCTCTTTAGTAGCACTGCTTCACAATCAGGCCTCCAGCCTGTTAACTCTTGCTGCAACACCACTTTGCAGGATTCACAAATGCCAATTCAGGCACCACGTCTTGTGCCCACCTTTTTTCGCCACTGCGCCAATCTTGCCCAGTTCGTGCCTTATGCCCGCATCCTCCACCAATTGTAAGACTCCACTCACATTTTGGCCACCATCTTGGTTCGGCCCGGGGGTCATTCAGCTCGCAGGATCGCCGTCCTTGGTAAGACAGATGGCACACTGACACAGGTCTTCCGTTTAACACTGGCCTCAACCAGCTTTATTGAGGCACAGTATATAGCAGAAAAACATAATCAAAACCTCGGCCGTCTGGCCACTAACTATACATGTGTAAGAGTCCCTCTCTCACTGACCTAACGTCCATCTCACCAAACCACTTTCTCCCAGTCTCCCACTGGTCCCGGCATTCTTCCAAGCCTCTGGGGCCAGAGCCTCTGTCTGCAGCTCCAGTGCTGCTCCAGGTTCTGGCAGCAACCACGCCCCCTGATCTCCTGTAGTAGGAGGCCTTTAATAGGTGCTCCAGATGCACCCAATACCTGGGCTGGAACCAGAAGACCTGGAATGTGGGAACATGGGGAGTAGACACCCACCCGACACATTGTCTACTCCCAATAAGAGCCGACCCCAAGAACGGCTGAAAAGCCAAACTAACGATACACCTTTGCCAGCCACTTAGTGTGGCTGACAATACATATGACTGGCTCCTATTCCACCAAGGCCACATCTCCTTGGTGGCATGTCGCATATACCACTCTGGTATATCTCCACCTAGTGGCAGAAACAGGCAACTACATGTAGCCGGTACGCCACAGAGTTTAGAGGTGTAACAACAGTAAAGATAAAATTTCAATAATTATATTCCTGATATTGAACGGGTATAACTGGATAGGAACTTGAAGTGCTTGCTCATAAATTCCTGAAGTCTAGGAAGCAAAATGGGTAAGCTTGAGGCTCTGGCACTGGTGGAGTTGTTATTGGTGAGACATGGTTCAACTCTTTACATGGTTTGACTGTCAATCTTCACAGTGTAAAAGAGGCAATAATGTGTGATTATTGTGAAGATATGGAAACCTTGTGGACAGAAGTTCATAGGGAAGTAAAAAAAAATAAAAAATTGGTGCAATCTATTGACCACTCTAATATGAAGGACAATAAGGGTCAGCTGCATAACTAAATGGAGCAGTCGGAATAGGCTAATACAGTGGTAATAATAATAATCCTACAGTCAGGGCCATTTTAGTTCGGGCAATGGCCTGAGGTAATAGTTGTAACCCCCCCCCCCACCACCACCACCACCACCACCAACAAAGAAAAAAAAGAAAAATCGGTGTCGTACTCCTGCTTTTTGTTTTGTTTTTTTTTTTTACCTGCGGTGTGATTTATAGGCTTAATGACCTTTGATCTGTTACTGTTGGGTCATTAGTGGTCCTCAAGTCTTTAATACCACATCACAGAGGAGGGAGAAAGGCAAGAAGTTCATTGCATGTGTGTGTATGTGGGGGTGGAGGGGACTGGAGCAGTGATCTGTATGTGAGAAGGAAGCTACAGTGGTCTATATGTGAGAAGAGAACCACAGCACCAGTCTTTATATAAGGAGGACCTACAACGGTCTATATATGAAGAGGGAGCTAAAGTGGTCATCTATATATGAGGAGGAGGCTACAGTGGCCTTTAAGTGGGGAGAATCTTAAAAATTCTATTGATTCACTAGTTTTCACAGAAATCATGTGGGCTCTATTTTGAGCCCACATAATAACCTTGCTGTATTTAGATGGCAATTTGCAGGAACCGCTTCCCGTCAAATCTCAGGGAGGGGTTAAAGTAAATAATTCTAAACCTAAAAATTGAGTAGGAATTTAAAGCCATGCGTGATATAAAAAATATCTTG
Organism: Phyllomedusa bahiana; assembly: GCA_025379985.1. NCBI lineage: Eukaryota > Metazoa > Chordata > Amphibia > Anura > Hylidae > Phyllomedusa > Phyllomedusa bahiana. Next base: position 2,393 of record JAODAL010052995.1, read on the forward strand.
GTTTGTCGGTAAAATTGGCAGATAAATGGGGTGAGTGGGATAGTGGTCTTTAAGGATCACACAAATTTTAAAATAGTATTAGTTACATTATTGGAAGAAGATTTTAGCTTGAAAGCTATCACTAAACAAATTTTAGAAAACTTACTAGCGGAATTTCCAGTTATACCCATATACCATTCACTTTCAAAAACTCATAAAAAGGTTTTTTCGACACCTTTACGGCCGACTGTTGTAGGAATAGTTTCCCAAGAAGAAAGATTAAATTCTTAAGCCGATTTACATCTACCACCATTAATAAAGAATAACTCGATATTGTTTCTGATTTGGATCACAGAAGTTGAAAGACTGTTGTTGGTTATCCTGCAATGTGTTCATGTTGTATCTTTCTTTTCAATTTGATACAGCGGTGCAACATTTGAATTTTTTTTAGACAAAACAGCAGTTATTCGGAAGCAGAGAATAAGTTTTCGGTAATGGCTGTGCCAGGGGCGTAGCTAAAGACTCATGGGCCGGGTGCAAAACTTCAGCTTGGGGCCACCCTACCCCCAGACACCGTCTGTGGACCAATACTTTTTAACAAAAGGTTCCCTACTTGACGTGGCGGATGTCTGCAGTGAAGAGCGCTGCAGAAAATTATTTCTATTAAAAGGAATTGTCCAATAGAAGAAAATTCACTTCAAACGGGCCAAATAAAAACAAGTTATACAGCCAAAGTGCCTCTTGCGCCCTCTCCACACCCCCTCTCCCTCCCAAAAAAAATTTAAAATTGTTATTGGGTGAACAGGAAAAAAAGGCCATTGTGCCTTCTGTTTTATGGGTTTAGTTTTTGTTGGAGCTTATGCTGAACATGTTATCTGTATATTGTGTGGGTGTCAGTACAAGGGTAACATTATCAGCACTATATAGTGACTAATACCACCATACTGTCACTGACCAAATCAATATATCAAGACCAATATTACCAATAACAAAAACATACAAGGACCAAATAATACTCCACATATCACTGCCATATAATAACTCATACCATCATACTGTTACTGACCAAATCAATATTCCAAGACCAATAACAGTATACAAGGACCAAATAATGCTGCAATACCCTGACCACATATCACCATCATAAATGGTTTGAATAAAACTATTGTACTGTTACTGAATATAAACCATTACACCAAGAACAATATTACCACCAGTTATGGTATCTACTATGCCCTAAGCCTAGCAATGGGCTAAGGGCCTAGTACAGGCACTGGCGTGATGACATAATTACATCTCGCCGCCGCCTTCAATGGCTAAGATATAAATACATCATATATAGAGATGGGCGAATTTCTCAAAAATTCGGTTCGGTCACTTCGCCGAATTTTCCGATAAAATTTGTTTTGGTCCGAATTACTCTGGCACGAATTGCGTTAAAAAACAGCTATTTCCAGGCTGCACAGAGCCTGCAGAGTTCTGTAGAACGCTGTGCAATGCTTAAATATGCAGAGGGAGCGTGGTTTGGTCTTCATACAATGTTGTGTTTTAGTATGACACGCAGATGACTGCCGTCACTCTTAGAATCGCTTCACTATAAAATTCCCTGGGCACTTAAGAGGGCAAAACTGACCAAAAAACTCAAGTGGGAATGTAATAAAGTCATGGCAGCGAAAGCTGGAAAAAAACAAGCTGAGAGCTCAGGTGGCAATATCAGTGACAGAGTGTGGACGGCAGCAGCCACAGCAGCATGAGGTCAGACAGTGGCACAATGACATTCTGGAGGTGGCAAAAATAGGAATAGGCCACAGAGTGGCACAATGAAACAGTGTGGCGGGCACGACAGCAGCCACAGCAGCAGTATGAGGTCAGGCAGTGGCACAATGACATTCTGGAGGTGGCAAAACAGTAGTAGACCACAGAGTGGCACAATGACACAGTGTGTAGTTTACGAAAGCAGCCACAGCAGCAGCATGAGGTCAGGCAGTGACATTCACGCATCACGCCTGCCTGTCACAGTGTTCTCCTCATGGGGAAGCCACGCTATGCACTCAGCAGAAGTGATTTCTAAAAGAGTTGTATGCCGCCGCTTATGGACTTGTACCATTCGAAACTGCAAGTATAAATTTGTTGCTGCATGCATATACATGTGGTGGGAAAAGTTTTAATAAAATTAAACTCCACTACCAGTCAGTTATCCCACTATCAAGATTTACACTTACAACCTTTTGTCACCAATTTACAAAGTTACCTCAGAGACTCAGGACATCTCATCAACTTTCTGTCAGAACTTCCACCTAACAAAAATTATATTTTAATTACAGCTGATGTATCTGCGCTCTACTCTAACATTCAACACCATATCAGCATATAATGTGTCAGTAAGATTCTAGACACAAATCCTTTGTTAACCCCACAAAAAAAAAGAATTTCTGATACAAGGACTCAAGTTGGTATTGGAGAATAACTTTTTCCAACACAATAGGGCCACCTACCGGCAAATACGGGGTACAGCTATGGGCACGAGATTCGCTCCCTCTTATGTGAATATTTTCATGGGGGCATATGAGGAAGAGTATATCTATGCCCAATCTACATTTTTCCAATATATAACTCTTTACAAAAGATTTATAGATGATCTCTTTTTTGTATGGTCTGGACCTCCCAATCTCATCTCTCCATTTATTAATCACCTAAACAATAACACCAAAGGAATTAATTTTGTGGCCAAAACCAGCACGAACAATATAGAATTCCTCAATTTAAACATCTCTCTGAACCAAGGAAAATTTATCACAACCACTTATTTTAAGTCCGTTGATAGTAATACTTATATCAATTTTAGAAGTGCACACCACAAACCCTAGTTATGCAATATCCCATATGGACAGTTCAAGAGAATAAGGAAAAACTGCACTGCTGATTGCGCCCGACAAATTGAAATCCTAGAGAACCGGTTCAGGGATAAAAAAATATCCAGAACAATTACTACAAAATGCAAAAGAAAGGGTCCAAAAATTGATACTAAAAGACCGCCTAGAGAAAAACATCAAAACAGCTGCCGACAGTACCTCAAAAATCAAGTTTTCACTCATCACACAATGCAATACCTCACGGTCAAAAATTAGAAACATCCTAGATCAACATTGGTACATTCTGAAAAAAGACCCTTTTTTAGGACCACTTTTACCTGAAAAACCCAGCATTATCTACAAAAGAGCGCCTAATATAAAAAATCTGATAGCCCCTAGCCATATCAAAGATCCCACAGATATTCAAAATACAAACCCTTCCAAACCTACTAGCTCTCCCTGTGGCTCTCCTTATTGACTCTGCTGTTTTAGCATCTGTACGAAGACTCATATCACCTCTAACACTACTAAAGAAACGTATCCAATCAAACATGAACTCAATTGTAAAAGTTCCTACGTTATTTATGTTATCGAGTGTATCTGCCAGATCCAATAAGTAGGCAGAACTTCTAGACTCCTACACATCCGCCTAAATGGTCACAGGGCATGTGTCAAACGGGGGGACATTCTCCAAAGTGTCTCCCGTCATTGCAGTGAATTCCACCAAAAAGATTTTAAAGTTCTACAAATTACTCCTGTAGATGTCATTCCCCCCGAACAACCCAACCGATCACAAGCCCTTCAAAAGAGAGAAATGTTTTGGATATACAGATTGCAAACTTTGTTTCCGAAAGGCTTAAATGATGCCACAGAACTTATTTATTAGGAGCAACATAATTTACATTCGCTAGAAACAACCACCTGCCACAGACTGGACGTACTGCTCAGTTTATACCTTTTACGCAAAAGCTGTTATGTATATATATTTTGCGGCGCATGATTACACGCTGCAGCATATACTAATAAATCTGTAATGATGCCGAAAGATCTAGTGCTATAGGTGATAACACTACAACTAGAGATGGGCAAATTGATTCTAACGAAGTGGAATTCGTTTAGAATTTCAGGAAAACTTCGGTTCTGAACGCAGTCGAAGTTTGGGGGACTTCGGGTGAACGAAGTGTGCTTTTAATTGATAAAATGGCTGCGAGCACATGGCGTTACATGGGGAAAAGCACTCAGGGAGGAACAAGGGCATAGCCTGCATGACATGTGCAGAGATGAAGTCAATCAGAGACCGGCGGGATTCTGTGACGTCACCGCACTATATAAGTCCTGGCGCGACGCTGGGAGCTCATACCGCTCTCACTGTACTGATTAGGGAAGGTGCTGCTGCGGCTGCTTGTAATAGCTCTTACTGAAGAACTGATTTTTATACAGTGATTTTTGGGAGGTGTCTCAGCTTGTCTCAGAGACTGCTTCTCTTAACGTTCTATTTCTGATTTTGTGGAGTATTGGATCTGAAGTCCAGTGTGCGTCCAATGCAGTTGCATATACATTTTAATGCTATCTGCTCACAGCACATTGAATATCCAAGGGTGATCTAAGCCTGTTCCTGTTGTATTCATTTAAAGAAACAGCATTTTTACAATACAAATACCACTTCATTTTTGGCTGCTCAATTCTTTTGCGCAATTTACATAGAGGGGTTAATTAAGCGTTGTTCTGCTTTTGTGGTGACTAAAAGAAACCGTCTTTTTCACCACCAAAAAATACATTTTTCCTGTAGCCTAATTCACAAGCGAAGGTTAATTACAAATTTTTCTCTTGTTGTGTAGCGTAAAAAACACGCCATTGTAACAGGCTACAAAGCTCGTAGTTTTTGGTTGCTCAATTCTTTTGGGCAATTTACATCCAGGGGATAATTAAGCGTTGTTCTGCTGTTGTGGTGACTAAAATAAACTGTTCTTTTCACCGCCAAAAAATACATTTTTCCTGTAGCCTAATTTACAAGCGAAGGTTAATTACAATTTTTTCTCTGGTTGTGTAGCGTAAAAAACACGCCATTGCAACACGCTACAAAGCTCGTAGTTTGTGGTTGCTCAATTGTTTGGCGCAATTTACATCCAGGGGTTAATTAAGTGTTGTTTCTCTGCTATGGTGACTAAAATAAACCGTCTTTCACCGCCAAAAAATACATTTTTCCAGCAGCCTAATTCACAATCGAAGGTTGATTACAATTTTTTCTCTTGTTGTGTAGCGTAGAAAACACGCCATTGTAACACGCTAAAAAGCTCGTAGTTTGTGGTTGCTCAATTGTTTGGCGCAATTTACATTCAGGGGTTAATTAAGTGTTGTTTTTCTGCTGTAGTGACTAAAATAAACCGTCTTTCACCGCCAAAAAATAAATTTTTCCTGCAGCCTAATTCACAAGCGAAGGTTAATTTGCAATTTTTCTCTTGTGTGTAGCGTAGAAAACACGCCATTGTAACACTTACAAAGCTCGTAGTTTTTGGTTGCTCAATTCTTTTGGCAATTTACATCCAGGGGATAATTAAGCATTGTCCTGCTGTTGTGGTGACTAAAATAAACTGTTCTTTTCACCGCCAAAAAATACATTTTTCCTGTAGCCTAATTCACAAGCGAAGGTTAATTACAATTTTTTCTCTTGTTGTGTAGCGTAAAAAACACGCCATTGCAACACGCTAACAAAGCTCGTACTTTGTGGTTGCTCAATTGTTTGCGCAATTTACATCCAGGGGTTTAATTGAAGTGTTTTTCTGCTGTGGTGACTAAAATAAACCGTCTTTCACCGCCAAAAAATAAATTTTTCCTGCAGCCTTATTCACAAGCGAAGGTTAATTACAATTTTTTCTCTTGTTGTGTTGCGTAGAAAACACGCCATTGTTACACGCTACAAAGCTCGTAGTTTGTGGTTGCTCAATTGTTTGGCGCAATTTACATTCAGGGGTTAATTAAGTGTTTTTCTGCTGTGGCGACTAAGATAAACCGTCTTTCACCGCCAAAAAATACATTTTTCCAGCAGCCTAATTCACAAGCGAAGGTAAATGAAAAATTTTTCCTTTGTTGTGTAGCGTAGAAAACACGCCAATGTAACACGCTACAAAGCTCGTAGTTTGTGGTGGCTCAATTGTTTAGCGCTATTTACATCCAGGTGTTAATTAAGCGTTGTTTTTCTGCTGTGGTGACTAAAATAAACCGTCTTTCACCGCCAAAAAATACATTTTTCCAGTAGCCTAATTCACAAGCGAAGGTTAATTACAATTTTTTCTCTTGTTGTGTAGCGTAGAAAACACGCCATTGTAACACGCTAAAAAAGCTTGTAGTTTTTGGTTGCTCAATTGTTTGGCGCAATTTACATCCAGGGGTTAATTAAGCGTTATTTTTCTGCTGTGGTGACTAAAATAAACCGTGTTTCACCGCCAAAAAGTAATTTTTTCCTGCAGCCTAATTCACAAGCGAAGGTTAATTACAATTTTTTCTCTTGTTGTGTAGTGTAGAAAACACGCCATTGTAACACGATACAAAGCTCGTAGTTTGTGGTTGCTTAATTATTTGGCGCAATTTACATCCAGGGGTTAATTAAGCATTGTTTTTCTGCTGTGTTGACTAAAATAAACCGTCTTTCACCGCCAAAAAATAAATTTTTCCTGTAGCCTAATTCACAAGCGAAGGTTAATAACAATTTTTTCTCTTGTTGTGTAGCGTAGAAAACATGCCATTGTAACACGCTAAAAAAGCTCGTAGTTTTTGGTTGCTAAATTCTAGTGCGCAATTTACATCCAGGGGTTAATTAAGCGTTGTTCTGCAGTTGTACTCAGTAAAAGAAACTTTGTTTTTCACCGCCACAGAAGAAATTCTGTAGCATAATTCATATCCGAAGGTTAATTAAGCCTGTTTGTGCTTTTATATTCAGTAAAATATACAGAGTTTTTAAACGGCACATACAAGTCAATTTTTCCTGCCCATTTGTGGAGCGCAATTTATATCCAATTGTTACCCAAGCTTCTTAGTGGGTTCATTTGGAGTCAAATACAGGGTGTGTATTTATCATATACAGATATCTTCATCAAACAGTATCTGTACATTTTAGAACAAACAGTATGTCAGACAGAGAGGTGGCAGGCTCTTCACCTGCGAGTGGCAGAGGCACAAACATTCCAGGCCCAGGTCGCAGCACAGCAAGGGGATGTCGCAGCAGGGGTCACTCGGTGAGGCCACAACTGCCGCTGTCATCTAGCGGCCGTGTGTTGTTCAGCAACCCAAGGGTTCTTGATTGGTTGACTAGGTCATCCTCTTCCTCCCAGATGACATCTGACAACCCCAGCCAAGAGTCGGTGGGAACGTCAGACACAACCCTTAGTTGGCATGGCCCGGGAGCGGGTCAGCGGCCCTCACCTGTCCTCAAACCGCCACTGTCCCATCAGGTTCCATCAGCCAGAGATCTACTATGTGGTTTGGGCTCAGCGGCACTATACAGCGAGGATGAACAATTTGAGGAGGACAGTCAGCAGCTACTTGGCAGCGAAGAACTGGGGGCAATATCCACTGCTTCTTGCAGTAGGCGGCAAAGTATAGATGTGGAGAGTGCCATGGGAGGTCATGTTGTGAGGGGTCAGCCTCTGCATACCAAGACAATTGAGGAGGACAGCAGTGAAGATGAAACAATAATTGATGATGATGTAGCCGACCGCACTTGAGAGCCGGGTGAAGCAAGGGCTTCATCATCGTCAGGAGAGGAGAGCGTCAGCTTGCGCCTCAGGCATCGGCGCAGCCAGCCAGTGGGTTGTGTGGCCATGAGTCAGCAGGGTAGCAGCAGTGCAAGGTCAGGAGCCAAGTGGCCACGGGGTAGAAAACCCGCTTCGCAGGTCCAAGAAAGTAGCGGCACAGGGGCTCAGCGAGGCAACGGCGGTAGTAGTCACTCAGTGCAGAGCGTTGGCGGTAAAATCAGCTACTCGGCAGTGTGGCAGTTCTTTGCTAAGACACTGGAGGAGCTGAATATGGGTATATGTTGAATATGTGGGAAGAAAGTGAAGCGTGGCAAGGGAGCTAATGTTGGCACCACGGACCTGCGTCAACACATGCAGCGTCACTATCCGGTGGCCTCGGAGAAACGTGGCTCAGATGTGGTGGTCCATCCTGCTGCCGCAGCAACAGCAGAGGCACCTAGTGGCACGCATGCCATTGCAGCCAGTCAAGGCTCCACCACCTCTGCAGAAGGGAGCTGTTTCTCTTTGCCATCATCTCCCGGTCTAGATGCTCCTGCAATTCCTACAATTCACCATTCACTACAATAGTAATGAGATTAACTTTTTGGACACGACCATCTCATCAGACCCTAATGGCAATTTGACCTCTGACTTATATACGAAACCTACCGACCGGAACGCCCTATTACACTATAAAAGCTGTCATGCACCTAACACCAAGAATTCAGTCCCCCCTTCACAATATACTAGGGTATGTAGGATCGTACAAGATCCAGAAACCCGTGACAGACGTCTTCGGGAGATGACCTCTAAATTCAGGGAACGTGGATATCCTCCATCTCTTCTTGAAAAAAATCTTGCTGCTTCAGGTTCCTCTTCTACTACAACTAGATCTAACCTAACCCAACCCAACAAACGTATTCCTCTGATTCTAAAATATCACCCCTATTCCCATAAAATACATGATATCTTCCGTAAACATTGGACGATCCCTTTTCTCATTCATATCCCCAAATAACCGAATTTCAAACAGCCACCATTACAGGGGCTTTAAGAGGAAAAAACAAAAGGGATCACTTAGTCAAAGCCGACTTCGGTTTCCACGAAACCCAGGACGAGACAACTACTTTTCTACACCTAGACGAGGCACTTTCCCATGCTTGGGTTCCCGCCCATGTTCTTCAGTTACTAAAGGCGAATTTTTTACACATCCCCTGACTGGTCAAAGATACCCCATTAAAGGTTTCTTCACTTGTAGGTCTAGCTTTGTTATCTACCTATTGAAATGCCCGTGTGGTTTGGCCTATGTTGGCCAAACCACCCAACCCTCAAAGACAGAGTCTCTAAGCATAAGTCCACCATCCAGATGCAAGGAGACCCTATTACCCATTCCTTTCCATTTCATTCGAACACCATCATCAACCCTCACAATTAGGGTTTTCCAGATTATCGAACAAGTCCCTCCACTACGTAGGGGTGGCAACCGCATAGCCACCCTCCCTCCAAAAGAACATTCTGGTTTCCATACTTTATCAACTTTGGAACCTTCCGGCTTGAATCGTGAATACGATATGAAATATTAAAATTCTATATTGAACTTTTTCATAACGTCAATATATAACACCTTCTTGTATATAACAATCTTCTGAAACATACCCAAGATCGGGCTTTTTCATATGTATACCATTTTTATATGTAAAACCATTGTTGTGCATTTATTTTTTAACTTAATATTTTTTGCACTTACCATATATAAATACCTTGTGACTCATTATATACCCATTTTTTACAGATCAAATGACCTGTATCTCCTGTATGGTAATATTCATTTGTTGTTTTCGGGTGACATTTTTCCCTCTATCTTATCTCCAGCTTTTCCCTCTCCTCTTTATTTTTTTTTCCTATTTAATATCTATTTAGATAATCCATAATTTCTCTTTTGTTTTCTATTTCTCTACCTGTATTTGTTTTATTGCTTTCTATCAGTTCTTTACCTACAGTGCCCCTCTGTCTTCCTACTTCCTTTGTCGTTATCTTCACAATATTCCTTTATTCAGCATCTTCTTTTCTTCCCTGTACATTATACTCCGTTCGTCTATCTTTATACCACGCGCCACCTCCGGCGCATGCGCACATGTGCTGCTTTTTTTGCCCATACCCTTACTTTCCTCTATCTTTCTACTGTGCAGGCGCAGCCGTCCGCGCCTAGCGCGGACTGCTATTTCCGGACGCCGCTGTAGCCGGCCATTCACCGGCAGTGTGCTACAGCCTCCGGACGCCACGCTTATTCCCCTTATACTACAAGTTAGTCTCTCCCCCTGTATGTCTCTTTTATTGTCTACCTATGCTCCTACTTATCTCATTATCTATTCTCCAGCCCCCATTGGCAAATACCGTGATACCCCTAGCGTGCCCACCGGAGCCTGCTACACCCCACCTTGGTAATACTATTTCCTCTTTTTTTAGCCCCAGTCTACTTTATTATTTATTATTTATTACTTACCTACAACTTTATTCTTTATTACAGTCTTTACCCCGTGTCTCGGTCATAACATATAATACCTGTATACTTTACACTCCTTTTGTCCATACTGGGGAAGATACGCTTTATACTATTCCATTGTTAATACCCTTTATGTCTTCTATGGTCACCTCTCTGTCTTTTTCTCGAATCTCTCCCCAGCTTGATCATGACTACTTTTCTTCCCCTTTTTTTTTTTCCTTTTTTACTTCTTCTCTTTGTCTCAATCCTTCTTTCCTTCTGTTGTTATCTTTCTATTCCTATATCCTACATACTCATTTACTTCTCGTTATTCACTATTTTTTATTCTTTTACAGATGCTCTCTTGAGAAAGGCATACGCCGAAACGGGCGACATTGTATACATCTATTCCAATTATGTTAAACACTTGTTGAACCATGCATTTTTTGAACTTTGTGCACTTACCCTTGACTAAAGTTCAACCAACTATACTTGTATATATGTAAATAAATACTTTTTTCATTCTAAACAATCCCCTTGGTGTGCAGTGGATCTATACATTTATATTACTGGCCATATTTTTTCCACATTGCACCCGCCTACCCTTTATTCCCCTAGGTGTGCGTGACCCTTCTCTATATCTAGATGCTCCTGCTCCTCGCTACTCATGGTGCCAGCGGTTGTTCAACGAGGCGATTGCAAAGAGACAATAGTATGCGTTCAACCATCCTAAGGTGCAGAAACTGACCGTGCTCCTGTCCAAGTTGTTGGTACTGCAGTCCCTCCCTTTCCAAATTGTGGACTCTGCACCGTTCAGAGAATTAACCCCTTACCGACATTTGCCGTACTCATACATGAATGTCGGGTAGGGGTTCCCGCAAATTGACGTATGAGTACGTCATGGCGATCTTGCGCGCTCACAAGCGGAGCGCGCAAGATCGCGGCATGGAACCAGCGGTATATTATCGCTGACATCATGCTGCATCCCCTACGACTGGAGTGAGCTCCGGCCGAGGGGGATTAACCCCTCAATGTCGCGACGTGGACGTGAAATCGCAGCTGGGGGCAGCAGGAGTGAACTCCTGCTGCCCGCGATCCCGGAGCAGTAACGGTGCTCACCGCCGCTACTGATCTCCTACCAGACAGCCCGGGTGCTGAATGACAGCATCCGGGTTGTCTGGTGACGTCCCCATGGCCCACAATGCATTTTGGGCATGCGTGACTGACAGTTGCCATGGAGATCAGTATACAGCTATAAGCGTATGCTGAACTCCTATTGTTGAATGATCTGAAAGATCGTTCATGCAATTCCCCCTGGGAAAAGTGTAAAAAGTGTGAAGAAGTAAAAAAAAAAAAGTAAAAAAGTAAAACACAAACACAAAAAATAAAATAAAAAACACGGACACCGCCCTTTTCCCCTTTACAGACGCCAATCGCCCCAAAAAAGATCAAAAATAAGTAAAGTACCCATATTTGGTATCTCCGCATGCGTAATGACTAGTGTTGAGCGATTTTTATCGACAAAGTTGAAATCGGCAAGTTTTTTATGGTGATCGAAATTTTCAGATCATGCGATAATTAAGGTTAAAATCTGTGCATCATCTATTAAGATCGCGCCCTTTTTCGGCGCTTCCTGTCATTTTGGAGGCCAGCAAATCAGATTACAGAATAGAGCAGGGTGAGATGTGTGTGCGACGTCATGACGGGATGTGTATGGTTTTCGATTGGCTGGAAAATCACATGACCTCGTTTTAACATAGAACAGCCCTTCCTGTTCAGCCTTAGTGTCTCTCAGCGTCTCATAGGAATAGGACGTGCGCTCTGCCTGTGGCCAAACAGCTCAGCGAAATTAGTTTATTTCTGCACAGAGAAACCTCTACTATTAGCTGTGATCCTTCCAATTAAGTTAGATTAGAGATTTGAAGATTTTATGTAGTTAGCTGGGAAAATTTTTAAAAGGAGCATCCACCGCGTAAAGTCACAGGGGGTAGCGGGGGGGGGGGGGGGGGGTGCGGGCGAACACAGACAAGCCTATCTATAAAAAACATGGTAAAGTTCCCAAGACTTGTGTAGACTTGCACTGCAATACTTTTTATTAACTTTTTCTTTGAAATTTTCCGGGTTTGGGCAGCCTAATTTATTTGGTACACTCATTTTATAACTGCAGGGTCTCTTTGTTAGGTGCAAAACTCCCCTTTTTTTATCAGTATACTTTTTCGATAGGTGATTTTAATTTTTACCCATTCCACCTTTTGTTGTTTAATCCACCTTGCATTTTTAAATTACAATCCAGCAATTTGTAGTCACACAGGTTGTTTGTTCCCAAAAAATAGTGTATCAACAAAAACAAAAAAGAAGTGTTTTTTGCTTTTGCGACCCAGCTTTGTTTTTAAAAGCAGCATCCACGTAAATTTAAAACAGCAAAACTATGACCCAGGGGAAATTTAAAGGGGCAAAAAAAACCGTGTATTACGAAACAAAAGAACGTTTTTTGACTTTTGGCCCCCTTTGTTATTGACCCGATCCCCGTAAAAAATTTTAAAAAAGCAATTCTTGTCACCCAGGTGAATTGAAAGGGCCCCAAAAAAAACCCGGGATTATCGAAAAAATAACGATACGTGTTGTTTGCATTTTGCCCGTCCCAAATTTTTTGTAGACCCTTGCAGTTAAAATTTTAATCCGCAATTTTGTTTTGTTAGAGGGTTTGAGAAAAGCTGTGATTCCCCTTTTTAAAAAGAGACTTTCCCCAAAATATTCCCTACCTTCCAAAATTTTTAATTTTGAAAATGGGCGAAATGCAGGTGGGAACGAGCAAGGGGGGTACAATGGAGGTAGAGGGCGAGAGAAGGTGCCCTTCCCGTGTGGCGACAACACGCATGCAGCGGCTCGTCAGTTGCAGACTGTCAGGCCTGTCATCGCTGGGTCAGGGCCCTGTGAATCCTACGGAACGACATCGTCGCCATTCTGTCCTTTCAGTGGTTTAATGCAACCTGCATATAGCCGTCTTACTCCTTCAATTTCCTCCCTGTCACGACCACAAATGACGTCATCAGCATCATCAGCATCCGTCCAACATGAAGCAGCCAACATGTCAATCGATTGTACCCACCACTGTGGATAATCCATTGTTGAAGATCTTTGTATGACAAATGGGTTGGGGTCACGAAGCATGTTAAAAAGATCAAGCGGAATGATTTAGTTGTCTGTCGCCAGTTACTTGATGCCATCAGCGGAGGTGAAGGAAGACCGGTAATCGGCCAAAAATCCAAGGGCGGGTCGGGCAACGCCTTGCAGTTGCCCTTGCTTGGTAGCCGCAGCTTCTGGCATGCAGAAGGTCAGGACGGACCACAGTACCTAGTGTTGATGATGATGATGTGACGACATTGCGGTTCCATCCTGGTCTTTTCCGCCAGAATTTGCTTGCGAGCGTTCATCAGTGGCGAGGAAGGAAGACGAGGGGTAGTGTCAATACGGGTCCCGCCACAAAAAGGGACGAGGGCTGGTCGCAGCAAGTCGTGCTATGATTCCGCCAGCCACGGTCGCTGCGCAAACCCGCTCCTCGCTTATCGCCGTCTAAAAGGTCCAGGACCCTCTCAAGCTGGGCCTTCTTTGAGGCAAGCTCTGATTCACCCAGCGAAGTCATATTGCGCTTTGCGTAATCGCATAAGTAGAGGCAAGAACCTTAAGTGGTTAACCACCACAATGGTCTAGTTCACATGCAGCGACTGCATGAGTTGGAAATGGAGGCAACACTTGGCCAAAAAAGGGCCAGGACCGACGCCGGGCCTCCAACCACTGTCACACCCTCTGTCTCTGCCTCTCCTCCTCGCCAACCACCAAGCGTCCTTCAGGCTGCCATGTCTTCCGAGGTCATGATCCGGGATCAGCCTCCCGCTTCAGCCTCCACCGTCGCAACGGGACCACGCACACCGAGGACCCATCCTACCTTTTCCTCCGCCAGTTTTGACGACTGCTCGCCGCGTTTACCGCGGCAGTCTAGCAGCCAGCCTTCTGTGTTCCAGGTTTGGGAGCAGAAGAAGAAACACGTTAACCCAAACCAGTCCTAGAAGCCTCAAAAGCCTGGAATGTCAGCATTGCCAGGCTTTTTGCCTTGGAAATTGTTGCTTTCCGTTGGTGGGACACAGATGGGTTCCTGCACGTCATGGACCTGTCCTGCCCACTACCGATGCCGTGCAGGCATTTCTTTTGCCAGGAAAAGGCCGTCCTGCGCTGGCCTGCCACGTGTATCTAAAATTTCAAGCCGCGTTGTCTGCATTCTGTATCGGAAAGTCACATCTCACCACGACACATGGATCGTAAGCACGGCCAGCCGCTATATCTCTGTGACCGTCTCACTGGGTGAGCTGGGCGGATGTTCAGGGGGGTGCTGGTGGCTCTCAGGTCGGCACACGCTCTTCAAAAACCCAGGGCTTGGTGCAGGGCTCTTTCCCCCAGGTCCTCTGGTGGCAATCACGTGCCAGAGACACCAGGCCCGTGTTGAAAATTAATTGCCTTGGAGTACCGTCCACACACAGGTCAGGAGCTGTGGGACGCTCTCCGCCAACGAGAACGAGCGCTTGCTGGGTGACAAGAATAGTGCCAGGCAAGGTGCTGTGTGGCGGCTATCGGGGCTAATCTGCTGGCTGCCCTTGAAGATCGGTATTAGGCTGGTGGCAAACTCCTAGCCTGGCACATGTCCTTTACCCCTTGTCGTCAGAAAATTCTATAAGAAGCTACCCGGGTCTGGACTGCCTGTGAAGAAGGCTCGAGGTCTGAGTTGCACTTCCGCCATCGATTCGCACCCTGCTTCGTCCCGCCTGGCTGCGTTGCAGGTAGCTCGGCTCCCCGTCACCCGTCTCATGTTGACGTGGCAACACGCTGGAATTCCACCTCTCACATGTCCAGCGATTGTGGGAGCAGCGGCCAAGCATAGCAGTACGAATGACACATGGCCTGACAAGCAGCGGTGCGGACCCGGGGTGTTGCAGCCCACAAAGAGTGGAGGCAGGTGAAAGAGCTCTGCCCCATCCTTGCCAAGTTTTGAAGAAGCCACCAAAATGGTCCAGTGCAGACGATGCCCTTGTCAGCTGGAGATTGTGATGATTTAGTTCTGTGCACGATCGTTGGACACTTGTACATCAGGTTGACGCCAGCGACGGAGGCGGAGACGGGACACAGATGCAGACACGGAGCCTTTCTTCCGTAATCCACAAGGCCCGACTGTTTCTCACTTTTATCGGTCATCATTATGCAGTGGTCAGGGTCCAGAGCTGTGCAAGGCAGGGTACTCAGCTTCGGGTGCATCATTCTGAGGAAAGGCTGGGCCGTGTTGAAGCTGTCCGGCGGGAAGTGGAGGAGGAGGAGGAGGAGGTATTCTAGACACGACGTCCCTGCCTTGGAAAGAAGGTTGGCGTGAATTTGAGGAGATGAGGAAGATGAGTTTGCTAGTGCCCTCAACCCCAGAGCTTGGGAAAACTCAAGGCTCCATCTCTCACATGAGTGCTATGGATGCTCCATTTTTCCTCCAAATGATCCTCGCATTACGCCATCAAAATGACAACAGTTATGGGTGGCACCTCCAGGATCCGGGTACAAAAACAAAACTCTGGCACTTTCCTTCCACCCTCACCCAATGTAAAAATGCAGGAACTGGAGACCTGCTGATTGATCAATGGAGACAATCTGTTGCGTCTGTTTCACGTTCTTCAACTGTCACGGTGGAACAACACCAGCGGGACTGTGACAGCAGTAGAGTGCAAGTAGCCGTAGCGCAGCAGCGGCAGCCGCAGTGCAAGGGTGGAGAAGCCTAATGGGTGACCTTGGAATCTTTATTTACCACCTCACCAACGATGCAATGCAGGCACACATACAACACCCAGTGAACAGTTAAAGATCATGGTGCACGTATCTGCGTACTCAACACCGATGTTTTTGTATGTGTTACCGGCCCCATTGACTTCTGGGTATCCAAAAATGACGAATGGCCGAGCTGGCTCGCCACAACATAGAGGTGTAGTCCTGCAGCAGCAGGTCATATATGAGACGGACCTTCAGCACGCTGGGAGGAGTCATTACAGACACACGCGATCCGGCTTTCCACAGATAATGTGGTAGTTTGGATTTTTCACAAGAGAAATCCGGCATGGATCTCTGATGATGGGGTGGCCCCAATTGCCGAGGTCACGATGTGTTGCTGGTCTACTTCACATTCTCTCCAAAAGAATAGTCTCTTTGAAAAACTTATTTTTAGAAATGATCATTTCTTACTGCAATTTTTATTCATTTCCCAAACCGTTCATTATGCTGATTTTGCTGTGAGAGACTAAAAGGACACCAAGGTTTCATGACAAAAACCATATTCCCAAAATACTATTCATCTTTTAGATTTTTCACAATGTCAATGGTTTTCGGGGTCATGTTGCCTCACAATTTTTTAACAGTGGATTGAGAAGTCATATTTCTAATTTTTGGGGTCTATGTTGCTGTGTGAGATAAAGCTATAATCATGGTCCTTTGGAACAGAATGTGCTTCTAGTGGCATTTCTCCTCCAATATTTAACAGTGGCTGGGAGATAGTCATATTTATAATATTTTGGGGTCATGTTGCTGTGACGATACAGCATCTAATATGGTCCTTTGGAATATGAAATGTGGCTTCTAGTGGCATTTCTTCCTTCACAATTTTTAACATTGGCTGAGAAGTCTTTTTTTATAATTTTATGGGATCAAGCTGCTGTGAAATGCAGCAATACTTACAGGTCTTATTCTAAAAAAAAATGTTTGTTTTCTAATAGACATTGTTCTTCACAATTGTCAAAAATGGCTAATGGGTCATGTTTTGAATTTTTGGGGGCTTTTGCTGTGACATGAGCTATACTACCAGGTTATTCAAAAAAATGTTGTTATTAACAGCATTTGTTCTTCACAAATTGTCCAACCAAAGTGGCTCAAGGGTCATGCTTTGAATTTTGGAGGATTTTGCTGTGACATGCAGGTATACTACAGGTCTATTCTAAAAAATGTGTTTTCTAACAGACATTGGTTCTTAACAATGGTCAAGCATGGTCAAGGGTGGTGGTGCTGTCAGAAACAGGAATAGGGTGTAGGCCATGTTCATGGCAATATTGTACATGACTTGTTTGTGCAAGATTTGTAACATAGCTATCAATCCTTTATTAAGAGAACCCATTTCATACACTTAAAAAAGAGAAACCAATACATGGTGGGATTCATCCATTTTCACCATGTGTTTTCTAGAATTAAAAGTACTAAAAAACTTGCTGTACAAAATAGTCTGTTAAAAAAATTCCTTGAATTTGTACAAGGGAGGTCCGGAACATTGACCAGATGTAGGTTATTCAGAGGACATGGAGTATGGGAGCACGGACAGGGCAAGTACAGAGACCATTTCTTCCAGCACGTTGAGTAAAATGAGCAAAAGAATGCCAAGATAAAGGGCACTGGGTGTAACAGGAGCGTTAACCAACAGTATTTCAAGTGAAGGCTCAATTTGTCCACACTTCATACGGAGGGGCAGCAGACCCAGGTATTGGACTGAGTATGAGGAAGTGGAGTTCTCACACTTCCGCTTCCGCACGCTGCTTCAGCACGGACCAGTTTTCGTGTTGCTGCGTCATCAGGGCATTTTAACCTGCGTGTTAATCATGACGACGCCAGCCTGGGCTCTCACCGCACCCACGTAACTCCGGCCCTGGATCATGCTGTGGCCCCCAGGAAGGTATAGGTCAATGTCCAGTGGAAACTAAAATGGTGGTGAAAAGACTCCTATTTCCGGCACTTTTTAAATGTAGGGGGTTCATGCAGGTTTGGGGCTCATGCTGTGGCCCTGGACAGGTCTCGTCAATGTTCCCCAGTTCAACTAAAATGGTGGATGAAAAGACTCCTTTTTCCAGGCACTTTTTAATCTGGGGGTTCAGACAGGTTTAATGGTATACGCGGTCCAGGACATGGTCTCGTCAATGTCCAGTTCACCTAAAATGGTGGTTGAAGACTCCTTTTGCCGGCACTTTCATTGGGGGTCAGACAGGTTTTATGGTATACTGCGGTCCAGGACAGATCTAGTCAATGTCCAGTGAACCTTAACAACTGGTGGTTCAAAGACTCCTATTCGGCACTTTTTAATCTGTGGGTCAGCCAGGTTTAATGGTCTATTTGCGGTTACAGGACAGATATAGTTAGTGTTCCAGAGAAACTAAAATGGGGTTCAAAAGGACTCCTGTTCCCGGCATTTTTATTGGGGGGTCTAGACAGGATTATATGGTTCATTACTGCGGTCCAGGTACAGGTATAGTCAATGTCCAGTTCAACTAAAAAATGGTGTTGAAAGACTCCTTTTTTCCGGCCAATTTTAAAGGGGGGGGGTCTGCGGGTTTTTGGGGCTCAGCTGTGGCCCAGGACGGGTATAGTCAATGTCCAGTAAAAACTAAAAGGGGTTGAAAGATCTTTTTCGGCACTTTTAAATGGGGGGGTCTTGCGGGTTTTGGGGGCTCATGCGCGTTCCGGGACGGGGATATTCAAAAGGGGCCCATTTCAAGAAAAAATGAAGGTTAAAATAATACTGCCTTCTGGCTTTTTTTAAAATTTTGTGGGTGATGCGGTTTTAAGGTATGTGTGGTACAAGACGGGGATGTGAATGGTGTGTACTTTTTTCTGTGGCTTTATGCCTAATGTTGTCCCTAAGATGTAGACGTATCCTTTGCTGTTGTGGCTGTTAATTCAGCTTCCCAGCCTTTTTGGGTGTAAGAATAAAGGTGTTGTTGTTTCCCCCATAGACTTTAATGGTATGCTCATAATGCTGCTTCCTATCGAAAAAACCTTTCATGGTGGACTATCGACTACCCCCGATGTCGATACCCAAAGAATCCTTCCCTTTGTAATGCCCCCCTTAAATCTGTCATGTTAAATAACCCGTACGGTGAACGCCGTAAAAAAAAAAGCCAAAAAACAGTCAGAATTGCAATTTTTGTTCATCCCGCAGCACATAAATTGGAGTAAAAAGTCTCAAAAACTCATATCAACATCAGGTGATGCCAATTAAAACGTCAGTTCATCCGCAAAAAAAAGTCCTTACAAAACTCTGTATCGGAAAAAAAAAAAGTTTGGAAAATTAGGGTAGCGTGCATAAATATTGTTTTTTACACAAAAAAAACTTTAAAAAATAATAAAAATTGTGTTCCAAATAAAAAACAACATAAATTGGGTATGCCCTAATCGCTCAACCACAGAGAAAAACTAAAAAAAAAATGTCCAATAAAAACGTCAACTCATTCCCCAAAAAAAAAAGTCCCTTACGCTCAATAAACAAAAAAAAAAAAAAGTTTTGGCCCCAGAGTGAGAATGCAAAAACTTTTTTTTCCTTTTTCAAATAAAAATGTTTTTTTTTGTTAAAAGCAGTAAAACATTAAACGATAACAAAAAAAAGTGGATCGCTTTTAAACGATCAACCTGCTGAGTGAAACTGCATGTCATTTAACCCCACGTGACCCCTGCAAAAATAAAAAAAAAAAACATACCAGGATTGTGTATTTTTACAAAAAACCTCACAAAACCTTCATAAAAAATGATCAAAGCTCTATGTCGCCCTAATTTGGGACTAATAAAAACATCAAATTTTTCTCGTAAAAAAAAAACCCAAGCAGCCCCTGATGCAAAAATTTTAAAAAAACTATGGGTTTCAGAATAGGACAAAAATAAAAACCAATTTTTATAAACTGCGTCATTGTGTAAAAGTAATAAAACATAAAAAAAAAAAATTAAAAAATTTTTATCATTGTAATTGTACCGACCCCATAGTAAATTATCCCCTCAATTTTTTCCCTATGGGAAAAAAAATTTAAAAATGAACCCAAAAACAATGGCGGAATCGTTCCCCCCCCCCACCCCCCACACACACATTTCTATGGGCCCCAAAGCTAAAAAAAAAATACATAAACCCTGTGCGCCCCAAATGCAAAATACACCCTTTGATGAGATCCCTGAGGGGTGTTGAATCAAAATGGGGCAACTTCTGAAAGGTTTCACTGTTCTAGTACTTTGGGGGCTTTGCAGATGCGACATGGCCCCACCAATATCTGTGCTCCAAAAGCCAAATAACAGTTTTCTCCTTATACACCCTGCCATGCGCCCAAACAGAAAGTTTACAACCACATGTAGGATTTTGCCGAACTTGGAAGAAATGCGTAACACAATTTTTGGGGCTTTTTTTCCAGGATTCCTTGAAAAAAGGGAAACATTTTCAGCTAAAATTGCAGTTTTATTGGAAAAAATTATATTTTTTTTATTTTCAGAGCCGACGCTAAAAAATTTGTGAAACACCTGTGGGGTCGATATGCTCACTACACCCCTGGATATATATCCTTAAGGGGTTGTCTCCTACAAAGAATAGTTTTTCAAATTGTAGGGAACAACAAAATAAAGACATTTTCCAAATATATTGCATTGTTCCTCTGTTTTCCCTAAAGGATAAAATGAATTTATTACCTCCTTGGCTATTTCAGTTCCTCAGTAACGACCTGTAAACAAATCTCCCGGGGCTGTTTGTTCAATGAGATAACAGAAAAGGTGAGTCTTCACACAGGTCCACAGTGTCAGTCAGTTGTCCTGTGCTGCCAGACAGTAAAAGCTTTATTTATCTCAAGTAAACAGCTCTGTAATTAGGGATTTTGTTTTGGGGATCAGATAAGAAGTCCTTTGAGTAGTTTGAGAGCTAATCTAATCTAATTAGGGATCTGAAAGCACAAGGTAGCTGTACAAGCATGGAGCTTTTGCAAATTAGTATGAACCAGGAAGTGACAGAGAATTTCTTTCATGCATTCTTTGAAACCCTGTGGGGAGACAACTCCTTTAAGGGGTGTAGTTTCCAATATGGGGTATTTTTAGGGGTATTATTAAGGGTTTTTGGGAACCTTGGGTGCCGCAAACCTGAAATGGCGCCTAAATAAAAATGGTAATGAAATGAAACCCCAGGTCCCGGTAGGTGCACCTCCTATTCTGGGGTTTATGGTTGAGCCAAATAGCGCACTAGGGCCACATATGGGATATCTGAAGACGGCAGAATCTGAGGAATCAATATTAAGTTGCATTTCCCTGATCACATTTACCGTATTCTTGTGAATAATGGATAAAAATTGAAAATCTGCCAAAAAAGTTAAATTTTGAAATTTCACCTCCAATTTGCTTTAATTTCTGTGAAATATCTAAAGGGTCAACAAACTTCTAAAATGCTTTTTTAAATACTTTAAGGAGTGTAGTTTCTTAGATGGGGTCATTTATTGGGGTATCTAACATACCGCCCGCTAAAAGCCACGACAGAATTAGACTGGTCCAAAAAAAAAAATCTTTTATGCAAATTTTTTTGAAAATTTTAAAAATTACTAATATATTTATAAGCCCATTAATGTGGTACAAAAAAAAAAAAAAATTTAAAAAATTTTGCCAAACTACGCAGAATATGGTAAATGCTAGTTATAAACTATTTTCAGTGGAATAACTATCTGTCTTACACGCAGAAATTATTTTTCACAAATAAACAAGGACTTTTTGGACCAACATGTATTACTAACTTAAAGCACAATGTGTCATGAGAAAACAGTCTCTGAATCACTTGGATAGGTAAAAGTGTCAATAAGTTATTATCACATAAAGTGACACATGTCAGATTTTAAAACCAGGGCTCTGTCAGGAAGGCCAAAACTGGCTCCGGCGGTAAGCGGTTAATGGCCTGTGCCGAGCCGAGGTGGAGAGTTCCAAGCCGTAATTTCTTTTCCAAAAAGGCAGTACCAGCCCTTCACAAATATGTAGAACAGAAGGTGGGCCAGTCCTTGAGCTTATCGGTTAGTTCAAAGGTGCACGGCAGCACGGACGTGTAGAGCTGTAACTACGGTCAGGGCCAGTACATGTCCATAATGGCCCACCGGGTGAATGTGCTTCCTGCCCATCCACACCAACAACTTGGACAGGAGACGCCGCTTTCTCCTCCACGTTGTCAAACTGCTGCTCCTGCGCCAATGTCCGCCTCATCCTTCTCCTCCATCACCACCACTATTTCAACCTCCACAAGTACTGCTTCATCATACCACATGTGTAGGGCACAGCGGTGTCACGCCGTTCTATACATGGCTTGCTTCGGCAATGAAGTCACACAGGGGAGGAACTGGGTCCGTCATTGCGCAAGAAATCGATGTGTGGCTTTCCCGCTACAACTGCAAATCGGAACCATGGTGACAGACAATGGGAGGAACATGGTTTTCCGTGCTGCACTGAGGAGGGATGGTCCCTGCGCCTGCTTGGCGCACGTGTTCAATCTGGTTGTGAAAAGGTTCCTGAAGTCTTCTCACCCATTTCAGAGGATTCTTTAAAATGTCCCGGAAAATGCATGCAAATTCATCCATTCCCTACAACGCCAGGAACACCCTCCTCGAGGTGCAGTGGCAGAACGGCCTCCCCCAACCCACGCTGATAGGTGATGTTTCCACCTGTTGGAATTCCAGCCTGCACATGTTGGACCGACAGTAAGAACGAGAAAGGCCATTAAAAAATTTTTTGATGACCCAGGCGGACAGGAGTACTCCCCAGTGTAACTTTGATGTCAGCCAGTGGGAGCTTATGCGTGACACTTGCCGTTTGCTGAGGCCATTCGAGGAGGCCACGTTATTTGTCAGTTGCCAGGACTACAGGATGAATAACGTCATTCCACTGCTTCATTTCCTGGAACAGATGCTGATAAATCTGTCTGGGCAGGGGACTGGGAAAACGTAGCGACTACATCTCGTGGCCACGAGTTCCGGTGGGGACTGAACTGGGGGGGGGGGAGGAGGAGGAGGAGGAAAATTGGGAGCAGAAGCATTGTCTGGTGAAATGAGGGATTTTCTACCCAGGGGGGGGCAGGAGAGGAGGAGCAGGAGCAGCTGGAGGAGGTAGATAGATATGAGGAAGATGAGGCAGATGACCCCCAAGCACCGTGGCAGTATACAGTGGAGATGGAGGCAGGGGAGTCCCTTGAAATCACTTGTGCATATGGCCCGCAGCATGCTGATTTGCCTGGCTAGTGACAGCGGATTTGTCAGCATCCGGCAGTGGGATGACTGCTGGCTCTCCACCCTATTTTGGGCCCCCGCTACCGGGCCAAAATGGGGCCTTTTTCCCA
>JAODAL010052996.1:0-25598 GCA_025379985.1 Phyllomedusa bahiana
TCCCCCCCCCCCCCCCCCCTTTTTAAGGGGTAACCTCTTTAAAATCTTAGCTAATACAAAAACTTCAAACCTAATCTAACTAAATTGGGAAGGATCACAGCTAATAGTAGAAGGTTCTCTGTTCGAAAAAGACAATTTCGCTGAGCTGTTTGGCCACAGGCAGAGCGCACGTCCTATTCCTATGAGACGCTGAGAGACACAAGCTGAACAGGAAGGGGCCCTGTTCTAGTTATAAAACGAGGTCAGTGTTTTTTCCAGCCAATCGCAACCATACAACATCCCATCATGACGTCGCACACACAACTCACCCTGCTCTATTCTGTAATCTGATTTGCTGGCCGGCAAAATGACAGGAAGCGCCGAAAATGGCGCGATCTTAATAGATGATGCACAGATTTTAACCTTAATTATCGCATGATCTGAAAATTTCGATCACCATAAAAACATTGCCGATTTCAACTTTGTCGATAAAAATCGCTCAACACTAATCCTTACGCTACATCAGGAGACGTGTTATAAGAAAAACCGGGAAAGACTGTATATTTAAAATTGAGGCTAAGCTCTTATTAGTCAGCTTGTTTCTCCAATCGCTATTCGAGCGATGTGGAGCCATTATTCTCTATGATAGTCTATATAACCAACCAAGGCAGTAAAATTCAAATAATATAGCTTAGAATAAAGCTGTTCGGTGATTGGGCAGAAATACGGAGGCTGGACTATTCCAGTCAATGAGCACACAAGCTACTCGAGACTTATAATATGCTATGGGGTGCATTCCACCAATCAGGATTCAAGCTACTCGTTCCTTTTTCATCAATGGAAATAGAGTCTGGTGTCTGATTGTTGTATAGAAAGTAAGGGAAATTTGTATCCACCAATCCTGAAGGGAGTGACAAAAACTACATGTTAACTTATGGCATCTGTGGGAGCCAAACAGGATACGAGCGACTATCTCCATTAAGTTCTATGGAGAGAGAAGCTCTTTGTCTGAGTGGCTCATGTGGTTGGGGGCTCGCCTGTTTCCTTCAATGGGGAAACAAGCAACGTTCTCCCTTAGAGTTCTATATATATTAGCCATATGTTTACGGACAATCTGAGGGCAATTCTTCTCCCTTGTTTTATGATGTTAGATTAATTAAAAGGGTCACCGACACTCTCCACATATTGTTTCAAGAAGAAATCCCTCTGGGTACCATGGCCCGCCTCTAGTTATAAATCCAACAGTTTTTATTGAGTGTACTCTTTCCTACCTGATTCAGCCCTCTCCTCTGTACTTTGATGGTGTATGTCATGGTCTTTAATTTTACTATTTGTTGAAATAGATTGTAGTTGTCGCTTGGAATATGTTGCCTTTTCTTGTTGCTGCCAGTGTGCAGTAACTTTTTTGCTGTGTTTTGGTTTATTGAAGTTTGTGTGTATTGTATAAACTGCAAATTTCCTGTCTAATAAATAAACACATGTTTAATAAAAGGGTCTTCCACTTAGACTTCCTTATCAGGTTTTGTTCCAACCTCTTTTTTGCCAGCAAAAAATGTTTTGGGTCTATGCTGCATCAATCCGGTCTAGTAACTAATGTTGTCTGTATGTTTGTTACTTTGTCATGTTTTCGATGTGGAATAAAGCATCTGTTTTTATCGAGGACACTGGAATTACAATTTTTCTATTTTTCCTAGTTGACTCCCAACTATCCAAGCATCCTCGGGAGCTGGATTCTGTGTTTTTTTTGGATTTAGTAACTTATGTTTAGTCTGTAATTTAGCATAACATTTTTCAACTGTTTCTTCTTTCTCTTACGTGACATCTGAGAGGTTTACTGATTGCTCTGCCTTCTTTTCCTGTGCCCATTTTCTGATCAGCTGACAGTACTCTTCTCCTGACTTCTGTATACGATCTTCCTCAACCAGATGTGCCTTTCTCAAAGTTTTATGGGAATGTGACTAGTAGAGATATCCATTTTGGCTTTTGTCAGGGCCTCAAGGTCCATCTATGTACAGCTATAGGTGGCCTGTATTTGAGCCAGTGACTTGGCATATTGTATGGGAGATGTTTCAGGGTCAAAAAGTTGTTTGACCATAGCTAACTGGTCTCTTGAACTCCATGATCAATACTCAGTCACCTTAACAGTTTGTGGTACTTAGGCAGGGTCTTGACTCTATAGGGGCAGTATCTGGTTTCCCTCCATATCCTTTATATCCATTTATACTTTATCTGTGGGTCTAGCACAACTGGATCCCAATGAAACTTGACTGTTGTAATCCCACATATCTAGGATTGTAAATGGTGTGGATGTCCCTCCCAGTGCGTTTTATGCAGGAGTCACAAGGGAATTATTATACCCCTGGAATGTAACAGGAGTCCTTCAGTTACTTGGGTGCAATTAACTATGAGATACAGGACAATCAGTCTGGGTGCCCCACTAATTGCACAAGTCTCTCTCCAGTCTGGGCTCTAGGTGTTACATACGCTACAAGTCTGTCCACCTGGGCCTATTATATTGGCTTCTTACTGGGTGTTTTGGGTTCCCTCTTATGTTCTTTTTTTCCTTTCTTCTTATAACATTCATATTATATATGATCACATATAGATCATTCATCCGGCATTCATCCTGCCATACTTCAGACATGTCATTATCACACAATTAACCTCTTTGTTCCTTTCTGAAGTTTTTTCAGTAATGTCGGACTATTATTAACTGCCTCCTTTCCTGCTCTCTCTTCTACTATGGTTACTGCAGTCTTTCCTTTCAAGGGTTCCTTACCTTTTGTCTAACAAATTACCCATGTCTCCTTCCTGATATAGTACTCTTCACTAGGTCTGGCTCAAGAGGTACTTCAAACACCCTAATGGTTTGAGTCACTATACCCAATGGTGTCATCACAACTAGTTAGCTCTCTCTCCCTCTCTCCCTAGTGCAACAGCCAACTTCTTATCCTTCTAGAACAACTAGCCTGCCTCTATCTCCTCCTTCCTTGGATAAGATCTAACAGTCCTTATTAGATATGGGTGAATCGATTCTAATGAAGTGGAATTCGTTTAGAATTTCAGGAAATCTTCGATTCTGAACGAAGTCGAAATTTGGGGTGATTCGCGGGAACAAAGCGTGTTTTTAATTGCTAAAATGGCTGCAGGCAACATGACGTTACAAGGGCCAAAGAACTCTGGGAGGAAGAAAAGGAGTGGCCTATAATGACTTTGCAGAGGATGAAAGTCAATCAGGCGACCGGGCAGGATTCTGTGAACGTCACCGCACTATATAAGTCCGGACGTCGTCGGCTGGCAGCTAACACTTCATCTCTCTGTGCCATTTTTTGTAGCTGCTGCTGCTCCAGTATTAGAGATCTCACACAAAAGAAAGACTTTTTATACAGCTATTTTTGGGGGGATGTCACAGCTAGAGATGGGCGAATTTCTCAAAAATTTGATTCGGTCACTTCGCCGAATTTTCCGACAAAATTTGTTTCGTTCCGGAATTACTTCGGCACGAATTGCGTTAAAAAGCAGCTATTTCCAGGCTGCCAAAGAGCTGCAGGGTGCTGTAGAACGGGGGGTTGTGCCATGCTTAAATATGCGAGGGAGCTTGTTTGGTCTTCATTCAATGTTGTGTTTTAGTTTGACACGCAGTTGGACTTGCCGACCCGCTCTTAGAATCGCCTTCACTATAATAAAATTCCCTGGGCCTTAAGAGGGCAAATCTGACCAAAAAACTCAAGCGGGAATGTAGCCTGATAAAGTCATGCCAGCAAAAGCTGGAAAAAAAAACAAGCTGAGAGGCTCAGGTGGAACATTAGTGACAGAGTGTGGAGCATGAGGTCAGGCAGGACGTGGGCACAATGACATTCTGGAAGGTGGGCAAAACACGAGGAAGCCACAGCGTGGCACCAATGACTGAGAGCAGAGGGTCACGGCGGCAGCAGTATGAGGTCAGGCAAGTGGCACAATGACATTCTGGAGGCGGCAAAAACAGTATTGGCCACCTGAGTGGCACTATGAACAGTGTGATGGTCACGAAAGCAGCAGCATTGAGATCGGCAGTTGGCACAAGACATTCTGAGACGGGAAAAAACAGTATTAGGGCCACAGAGTGGCACCAATGTTACAGTGTGGAGGTCACGAAAGCAGCTGCATGAGATCAGGCAGTGGCACAATGACATCTGGAGCGGCAAAACCAGTATTAGGCACAGATGGGCACATTGATACAGTGTGGAGGTCAACGGACAGCAGCGCTGAGATCAGGCAGTGGCACAATTGACATTCTGAGGCGGCAAAAACAGTATTAGGCCCACAGAGAAATGGCACAATCACACAGTGTGGAGGTCTCGGCGGCAGCCAGTTTGTGATAAGCAGTGGCACAATGACATTCTGAGGGGCTAATACAGTATTAGGCACAGAGTGGCACAATATACAGTGTGGAGTCACGACAGCAGCAGTATGAGGTCAGGCAGTGGCACAATGATATTCTGGAGGCGGCAAAAACTGTAAATAGGCCACAGAGTGGCATCAATGATACAGTGTGGAGGTCAAGGACCAGCAGTCAGCATGAGATCAGGCAGTGGCACAATGACATTCTGGAGGCGGCAAAAAAGTATTAGGCCACAGAAGTTGCACAATGACTATAGTGTGGAGGTCACGACAGCAGCAGCTTGAGATCAGGCAGTGGCCACAATGGACATTATGGAGGGCGGCACCAAAACAGTATTAGGCCACAGAGTGCGCACAATCACACTAGTTGATGGGGTTCACGGCCCCGGCAGCAGTATGAGATTCAGACAGTGGACAATGACATTCTGGAGGCGGACCTAAACAGTTAGCCCCACATGAGTGGCACAATGATACAGTGTGGGAGGTCACCGACCCCCCCAGCGCAGGTATGTGATCAGGCAGTGGCACAATGACATTCGGGAGGCGGCCCCCAAACAGTATGAGGGCCACAGAGTGGCACAATCACACAGTGTGGTTGTCCAGGCGGCAGCAGTATGAGATCAGGCTGTGGACAATGACTTTCTGGAGTGCGGCTAAACAGTATTAGGCCACAGAGTGGCACAATGATACTGTGTGGAGGTCCGACTGAGCTGCAGCATGAGATCAGGCAGTGCACAATGACATTCTGGAGGCGGGCAAAAAAACAGTATTAGGCCACAGAGTGGCATCAAATCACACTGTGGAGGTCACGGCGGTCAGAGCATGAGGTAGGCAGTGGCACAATGGACACAGTGTGGTAGGACATGGCAGAGCAGCCACAGCAGCTGCATGAGGTCAGACAGGGCACAATGACACAGTGTGGATGTCACGGCATCAGGCAACGCAGCAGCAGCATGAGGTCATAGAGTGGCACAATTGACAGGAGTGTTGAGGTGGGTGGCAATACCAGTCCCTGGTATAAAGATGCGTGGTTGGCAGATGGTGAAAATGGCCAGCAGATGTGTGGCAACAAGAGGGAGGCGGCATCAGAATAGAGGCTGAGGCAGGTTAGTTTGAAACCCAGACTGAGCCTAAGGCATTGGTGTGTCGGAAATTCCTGGCCGATCCACGCCTAGATTCATCTTGACAAAGGTCAGTGTTCCAATTTTCCCGTGGAAATAAAAAAAGCGGGTTCTCCTTGGGGTAACAATGGCTCCCCCGCCGCATGAACACCCCGCTGATGCCACACTACTGGCCGGGCAGGACAGCTCTCCACTGAAAACTCGGCAATGTTGCGGCCACACACATCCTGTTTGCTGCCCTAGTAGTCCAGCGGATCTTCTAACTGAGGGGCAGAGTGCTGTCCAAAGTAGGCACAAACTGTAGGTTCATGGACTGCTTCCAGGTCGCTGTGCTGCTGGCGTCTGCCCCTCCCTCACTAGGCGGGGTAGTAATGGAAGCTGCTCATCAGTGCTCCAGATTTAGGTTACTACTGATGGAGCTGAGGTACTGCTCCTAACACCCCCCACTCTTCTCCCAGCAGCTGCGGGCAGTTAGTACGTGTGCGCTGAGGTACCCCCGATCAGGACCTGTCCAGAGGAGGGTCGATGCCGCAATAGGCAGCGCCAACTGATTACGGAGAGGGATTTTCCATATAGGATTTGCGTTTGTCTTCCCTATCAATAGATCGGGAAAAAGGCTCCCATTTTGGACGGTATCGATGGTACAATTGGAGTGGAGAGCAAGATAAAGAAGTCATCCCTCTGCCGGGAATGCTGACTTTTCGGCTTGTCACTAGCCAGGCAATTAAGCTTGCATGCGGGCCATCTGCCATAGTGGAATCCGAGGGGGCTCCTGCCTCCTATACTCCTCTGGTATACTTGCTACGGTGCTTGGGGGGTCAATCTGCCTCGTCTTCCTCATTCAATCCTACCTCCTCCAGTTGCTCCTGCTCCTCCTCTCTTGTTCCTGGGTAGAAAATCCACTCATTCACCAGACAATGCTTTCTGCTCCAATGTCCTCCTCTCCTCCCTCCATTTCATGTCCCACCAGGACTCATTGTGGCACGCGAGATGTAGTCGCCACATCTCCAGGTCCCCTGCCTGACAGATATTTTATCAGCATCTGTTCAGGGACATGAAGCAGTGGAATTGATGTTTTCATCCCGTTATAGTCCTGGCGATTGACAAATTAACGTCGACTCCTCGTATGGCCTCAAACAAACGGCAGGTGTCACGCTTGGAGCTGCCAATGGCTGACATCAAAGTTTACACCAGGGAGAGTACTCTGTCTGCCTGGATTCATCAAAAAATCGTTAAGGCCTTTCTTGTTCATACAGTCGGTCCAACAGGTGCGGCTGGAAATTCCAGCGGGTGGACCATCGCATTTCAGAGTGTGTTGGGGGAGGCCGTTCTGCCACTGCAACTCGTGGGGGTGTTCTCTGGCCGTGTACGGAATGGATAAAAGGCATGCACAGTTTCCTGGCCATTTTTCAGAATGTTTCTGAAGATAGGTGGCAGACTTAAGGATACCTTTTCACACCAAGATTGAACTCTGTGCGCCCATGCAGGGGCATGGACCATCCTCCTCGGTGCAGCGTGGGTCACATGTTCCTTCCCATTGTCCGTCACCATAGGGTTCGATTTGAGTTGGGCGCGGAGAAAGACACATCTGATTTTTGCTGCATGACGCGGACAGTTCCTCCCCTGTGTGACTTCGTTTATTTTTTTTTTATGCCGAGGCATAGCAGGTGTAGAAACTGCGTGACACCGCTGTGCCCTACACATGTGGTATGATGGGCCAGTGAGTGCTTCTGGAGGCTGAGAGGGTTGGTGGTGGTGGAGGAGGAGCGGAATTAGGGCAGGTGCAGCTGTTTGGACAATGTGGAGGAGAAAGCGGGCGTCTCCTGTCCAAGTTGTTGGTGTGCTGGGCTGGAAGCACAATCACCAGTGGGCCGTAAAGGACATGTACTGGCCCTGACCGTGTTACAGCTCAGACGTCCGCGCTGCCGTGCACCTTGGAAACAAACCGATAAGCTCAAGGACTGACCCACCCTTTCTGTTTACATAGTTATGAAGTGCTGGTACTTGCTTTTTGAAAAGTAATTATGGCTTGGAACTCTCCATCTCGGTCGGCACAAGCCATTAGTTCTCTAAACGGTGCTGGTCCACTATTTGGAAAAGGGAGGGACTGCAGTACCAACTACTTGGACCGGGAGCACGGTCAGCTGCTGCACCTTAGGATGGTTCGACGCATACTGTTGTCTCTTTGCAATCGCCTCGCTGAACGACTGCTGGCGCCAAGAGTAGCGAGGAGCAGGAGCATCTGGACCGGGAGAGATTATGTCAAAAGAGAAAAAAAGCTCCGTCGCAGAGTGGTGGAGCCTGACTGGCTGCATTGGCATGCATGCCACTGGGCGCTGCTGCTATGTGTTGCTGCGGCGTGCTGGAATGGACCACCACATCTGAAGCCACGTTTCTCCCTGGCCACCGGATGGTGAAGACTGCATTGCATGTGTTGACGCATGCAAAGGGCCGTGGTGCCAACGTTTGCTCTGGCCACGCTTCACTTTCTGCCCCCACAGATTTACATGATACCCATATTCGGCTCCTCCGGTGTCTTAAGAAGAACTGGCCACACCGCCGGTATCGGATTTTACCGCAAACACTCCGCACTGAGTGGACTACTGACCGCCCGCTGCCTCGCTGAGACCCCTGTTTGCCGCTACTTTCTTGACCTGCGAAGCGGGTTTTTTAACCCCGGTGGCCGCTTGGCTCCCGACCTCACACTGCTGCTATCCTGCTGACTCACGGCCACAACGACCCACTTGATGGCTGGCTGCTGCCTGACACGCAGCTGACGCCCTTTCTCCTGACGATGATGAAGGCACCTTGCTCACCGGCTCCCATGTGTGGTCGGCTACATCATCATCTATTTGTGTTTTCATCGTCACTGCTGTTCATCAACGGTCTTGTATGCCGAGGCTGACCTCTCACAACATGACCTCCCATGCCACTCTCCACATTCTATACATGCCGCCTATGCAAGAAGAAGCAGGGGATATTGGCCTCCATTTCTTCGTGCCATATGTAGCTGCTGGACTGCCCTCTCAAATTGTTCAT
This sequence comes from Phyllomedusa bahiana, assembly GCA_025379985.1. NCBI lineage: Eukaryota > Metazoa > Chordata > Amphibia > Anura > Hylidae > Phyllomedusa > Phyllomedusa bahiana. Next base: position 8,520 of record JAODAL010052996.1, read on the forward strand.
CCTCGCTATATTAGTGGCGCTGAGCCCAGAACCACATAGTAGATCTTGGCTGAGGGAACCGGATGGACAGAGGCGGATGAGGACAGGTGAGGGCCGCTGACCGTCCGGGCCTTGCAACTAATGGTTGTGTCTGAGGTTCCCACCGACTCTTGGCTGGGGTGTAGATGTCCATCTGGGAGGATAAGAGGATGACATAGTCACCATTCAAGAAACCTTGGGTTGGGTGAAAACACACAAGCCGCTAGATGACAGCGGCAGTTGTGGCCTACCGAGTGACTTTCTGCGGACGTCCCCTTGCTGTGCTGCGACCTGGGGCCTGTTCCAGGAATGTTTGTGCCATCTGCCACTCGCAGTGCAGAGCCTGCCACTCTCTGTCTGACATACTGTTTGTTCTAAAATGTACAGACATGTTTGATATGGATATCTGTTTATGATGAAATATACACCCTGTTTTTGATCCAAATGAACCCTGTAACAATAAAAAGCTTGGGGTAACCTTGGATATAAATTGCGCTCCACAAATGGAACAGGAAAAATTTACTTGTATGTGTCGTTTAAAAACACTGTGTGTTTTACTAATGTAAAAGCACAGACAGGCTTAATTATCCTTCGGACAGGAAATAGGCTACTGGAAAAATGTCATATATTTTGGCGTTGAAAAGACGGTTTTTTTTGTCATCACACCAGCAAATCAAACGCTTAATTAACCCCTGGATGTAAAATTGCGCCAAAGAATTGAGCCGCACAAAATCGTTGCTGGTAGCGTGTTACAATTGCGTTGTTTTCTACGCCACACAACAAGAGATTCAGTTGTAATTAACTTTGTTGTGAATTAGGCTACCAGGAAAAAATTTATATATTTTGGCGTTGAAAAAGACGGTTTCTTGGGGTCAGCACACCAGCAAAACAACGCTTAAATTAACCCTGGAATGTAAATGCGCCATAATTGAGCTGCACAAACATAGTGAGCTTTGTAGCGTGTTACAATTGCGGGTTTCTACGCACACAACAGAGATACAGTTGTAATTAACCTTTGCTTGTGATTTAGGCTACACGGAAATAAGTATAACTATTTTGGCGTTGAAAAAGACGGTTTCTTGTGGTCTGCACACCTGCAATAACACGCTTAATTATCCCCTGGATGATAATTGCACCAAAAGATTGAGCCGCACCAAAATAGTAGCTTTGTAGCGTGTTTCAATTGCGTGTTCTACGCACACAACAAGAGTTTACAGTTGTAATAACCTTTGCTTGTGAATTAGGACAGGAAAAAGTTTATATATTTTGGCGTTGAAAAAAGACGGTTTCTTGGGGTCAGGCACACCAGCAAAACAACGCTTAATTTAACCCCTGGATGTAATTGCGCAATAGAATTGAGCAGCCAAAAAATGAAGTGGTATTTGTTTTGTAAAAACGCTGTTTCTTTAAGGATACAACAGGATACTGGCTTGATCCATCTTGGATATTGAATGTTTATTGCAGCCTGCAGTGACGCACACTGGAATTTCAGATTCCAATACCCCAAAAATATTAGAAATAGATCTTTAAGAGAACCAGTCTCTGAGACAAGCTGAGACACCCCAACAAAAATCGCTGTATAAAAATCAATTCTTCGTAAGAGCTATCAGCCGCGGCAGCACCCTTCCTGATGAGCACAGTGAGAGGTGTGTGAGCTCCGGCGTCGCGCCCGGACTTAGCTATAGTGCGGGTGAGTCACAGGAATCCCGACGGTTCTGATTGGCTTCACCTCTGCACATGTCATGAGGCTATGCCCTTCTTCCTCCCAGAGTGCTTTCCCCCATGTAGCGCCATGTGCTCGCAGCCATTTTATCAATCAAAGCACACTTCGTTCACCGAAGTACCCCAAAGTTCGACTTCGTTCCGAACCGAAGTTTTCCTGAAATTCTAAACGAATTCCACTTCGTTAGAATCGATTCGCCCATCTCTAGTCACAGCTTTTCTCAGAGACTGCTTCTCTTACATTCTAATTTTGATTTTGGGGGGTTTGGGGAATTTGAAGCCGTGTGGCCCAAATTCAGCGAATCATTTTAATCTTTTGCTCAGTTTTTTGAGCACATTAAATTTCCCAAGGGGTTATCTAAGTCTGTTGTGCTGTTGTTTCTTAAAAAAACACTTTTTAAAATCCAAATACCACTTAATTTTTGGCAGTAATTTCTTTTGCGAATTTAGATCCAAGGTTAATTAAGTGTTTTCTGCTTTTGTGGCAGTAAATACCGTCGTTTTAACACGCTACATAGGGAAATTTTTTTGGCACTCTTTTCTTTTGCGCTTATATCCAAGTTTAAAAAAAGTTTTTTTCTGCTGTTGTGGCAATAAAATACACCTCGTTTTAACACGTACAAAAGTGGTAATTTTTGGCAGCTCATTTATTTTGCGCAATTTATATTCAAGGGTTAACTAAGAGTTTTTCTGCTGTTGTAGTCAGTAAAATACACGTCGTTCTAACATGCTACATAGTTGGTAATTTTTGGCAGCTATAATCAAGGTCCTTTGGAACAGAAATGTGGCTTCTAAGTGACATTTCTCCCTCACAGTTTTTAACAGGGGCTGGAAGACATTTTATAATTTTTTGGGGCCCTGCGTGTAAATACAGTTTTAAAAGGTCTATTTTTAAAAATGGGTTTCTAACAGACATTGTTCTTCCAATTGCCAAGGGCCAAAGGGTAAAAGGGTCTTAGCCACACTTTCGCTTCCGCACTCTCTTCAGCACAACTGTTTTTTTGCTGCGTCATAGGCCCATTTTTTCCCGTTTTAAAGTGATGTACGCCAGCCCGGGCTTCCCGCCCAAACGGTTTTCCGGCCCTGCTGCTGTACTGCGTGATCCCCTTTTGGGCCCCTCCCCCTCCTTGATCAAAATTTTTCCTCAAACCCCAAATTGAGAGTAGAATCAGGTTTTTTCAGTCAGGCCCGTTGACCTTGGGGAAATCTGTTTCATTTGCTTCACTTTCAAATGTCACGGGGGAAAAATGTCCCCAGTAGAATGGCAAGTTCCCCCCACGCCAGTATTGGAAAACTATTTGTTTTTAATATATTTTTTTTTTTGCGAAATTTTCTTTGGGGCCCCATGGGGGCACCTGTGGGGTTTTTTTGGGGTCATGCTGCGCTAAGGAAGGAAGTCAATGCCTTTTCACTGAAATACGCTTCAAAGACCTTTTCTGGCCTTTTTAACTGGGGGTCGAGGTTTGAGGGTCATCGCGGTCCGGGAAAGGGGATGTCAATGTCCAGTTCAACAAAAATGGGGTTAAAAAGACTTTTTTTCGGCACTTTTAATCTGTGGATTATGCAGGTTTTGGGTCATGCTGAGTACAGGACAGGGATGGGGGAATGTCTGGATTTTTTCTGTGACTTTGTTGCCAAAATTGTCTTCCCTAAGATGAGCAGTATCCATTTACTGTTGTGGAGTTTTTTTCCACTTCTCCTCCCCTGTTTGGGTTAAGAATGAAGCTGTTTTTTCTCTCCCCTAGACTTTATTTGGGCTTGGCGTTATCTAATATCGGCTATCGGAAATTTTCATGATTTGCCAAAATGAACTTCGATCTTAACGATAGTTGACACAATCACTTATCACTAATCATTACCTTAATTTTAGCTTGTTGTTTTTTTTTTTTTTAACTAGACAACTCCTTTAATACAATCAAATAAATACATACCCAAATTAAAGTCTATGCACACCTAGGGCAATTGGTTTTTCCAAAAAACAAACAATTTTGCTTGCTTAATTTCAAAACCAATGGCCATGTCTAGTTTACATTGTAAAATCCGACCAAGAAAACCTACATCATTTGTAAAGATCTGAAAAAAAAACAGGCCCCTATTGAAGTCTAGATTCATGAAATACCCAAAAGCTTAACGGAGAGGCTAAAAATAACGGAGAGCAAAAAATTACTTTGACATCAAATCTGAAAATTTTCTTCCCGTAGTTAAAACCTTTTAAAACATATTTTCTTTTTGTTACTTTCACTGAAAATTTTTTTTATCTTTTAACAGAAATATGAACACATACACTAATAATGTAATAATCTGTAAAGGTTTCAGTGCATGTGTGTAAACAAATTTCTTGCTGTACATTCAGAAAATGGAAATTAAAACATATTTAATAAGCCTTTTTTTTTTTTAAAAATTTTTTAATGAGAAATTTTTGCTTTTTCTTTTAACCCTTAAACATTACTGCCAATTTTTAATAAATCATTTTTATGTTATTCATACGAACTATTTAATATCCAATTTACACAATTTTATCTGTATCCTATGTATTTGTTAGCCTTTTTCTATACAAATAGTTCCCCTTTTTTTATTATTATAATAAAAAGATGTTAACCCTTCCTGAACTATTTCTTCGTAATTTGAACATTTTTATTTTCTTTTGTAATGTACGCAATAACGTAAATTTTTTTGCCTATTTTCCGTTGTATGTAAAGCTTTATTTTTTGCATTTCTTTTTAAAAAATATAGCAGAAATGGTAAAAAAAAAAAATTTTGTTTTCATTATTTTTTATTTACTTATTTTACCAACAATAAAAGCACTAAAACAAAATTTTGCAATCCCGTGTTTATGCAGGTGATATAAAGTTTTAAAGCTGTCAAGGGAAGGGCTCTTGTGTGCTTACCGTATTTATTTATTTTTGTTTTTGATAATTAGTCTACATATTATGTCACCCATAAAGCGGCATTTTTACATAACTTTTTTTCTTTTAACTGATTTTCCCTGTTACTAATGCTGATACATTAGCCCAAGTTAAAGGGAGAAAACACACCCCAAAATCCCCCATAAAAATTTTAAACCCTGCACATCTGCGTTACTGGCATTCACGTGACTGAAGGTTTCCGGCTAACTTGTATGCCACGCCATTGAGCAATAAAAATATGTGTTGGGATGCAAGGATGAAATAAAAATCCCGCCTTCTCACTGGAGAGCCCGGGGTGCCCTAACAGCCCGCTTTTGCTCCAAAAAAAGGGACAGTTAGCATGCAGCTTCAAACTCTGCAAAGCCATTTTGAAACAGCCAAGCAGAGTTAGATGTCAGCCACCCAGACGTTTAAAGTCTATGGACATTTTTGCAAAAATATGTGGGAAAAATTAATTATCAAAAAATTTTGCTACATAAATTTTAATAAAATCTTACAAAAGTGAGTACACCCCTCACGTTTTTGTACATATTGTACTATATATTTTAATGGGATGACAACGAAGATTTCAAACTTTAATACAATGTAAAGTTTAGTGTACAGCTTGTAAAAATGTAATTTGGGTGCCCCCAAAAAACAATCTAATACAGCCATCAATGCCAAAACCTGGGCAAAAAAAAAGGAGTACGCCTCTAACAAAAATAACAAATTGGCCCAATTTCCCCATTTTTCCCATCTGGGTTCCCTTGTATTCATTAGTTTTCAAGACCCAAAATTTCTAAAGGTGGCAATTTTTTTAATTTGTTTATCGCTCTCACGCTCTCTCAACTGGCCCCTGGAATTCAAATGGCACCTCAGGCAAGAACTATCTAGGATCTAAAAAAAGAAATTTTTTCTACAGAAGATAGCCTGGGCTATAAGAAGACTGCCACCACTCTGAAACGGAAAATACAGAATGTGGTCAAGACCATACAATAATTTAAAAAAAACAATACCTCAGAACAGGCCTCGCTATAGTCGACCAAAGAAGTTGAGTGCACAAGCATAGCATTACATCCGGAGAATGTACTTTCAAAATAGACTTTTAAATGCTGGCAGCATTGCTGCACATGTTAAAGGGTTGGAAAGGGCAACCGTCGTGTTCGACCAAAGACTGCACAGCATAATTTATTGCATGGCTGGGGCCCGAAATAATCTTTCAAAATGATGCCAAGAAAAAAAAACAAACATTTGCTAAGGCAAGCAGCCCAAACAGCAACTGGAAAACCCGTCCCGGGTTGATGAGACCAAAAAAAAATATTGGTTTAAAGGGCATCGTGTGGGCAACCGTTAAGGGAAAACAAAAAGATGTGTCTTTCTATATCCAGCAGGTGGTGGACTGAAAAGTTTGGGGTTACAAACCCTTTTGAGCACAGTTCAATTTGGGGGGCCATGAAAAGCAACAGAAAAAAATATCCCCTCTCTTTTTTAAAATGGGGGGGCAGGGGAGATTCCATTTAAAAAAATGACCCCAAACACACCTCTCAGTGACCCCTGCCTTGCTAAAGAAAAAAGAGGGGAAAGGTGCTGGACTGGCCAAGCAATTCTAGACCTACAACCCATTGAGCATCTGTGGGGAATCCTCAAACTTGAGGTGGAGGAGTGCAAAGTCTTCCCCCCCCTGATTCATCACAGGGTTGGGAAAAGGATTCCAAGGCACCCCCTTTAAAATCATGAACTCATACCAAAGAGGTTAAAGCAGTGATGGAAATTAATGGTGGAAACACAAAATATTGACACTGAGCACAATTTGTCCATTTTCACTTTGGGACGTACTCACTTTTGTTGCCAGAAGTTTAGACATTGATGGCTTTTTATTGACTTATTTTGAGAGCACAACAAATTTAAACTGTTATATAAGCTATACCCTGACTACTTTACATTGCATCAAAGAGTCATATCTTTAGTTTTGCCCCATGAAAAGACATAATTCAATACTTACAAAAATATGAGGGTTGTACTGTAAATATAACAGATCTCAAATGCTATGATTTTATCAGTTTAACTTAATATTCATAAAAATACAATAGTCGCCATGGCACTTAAATTAAAGCAAAATAAAATAATCCCTCTTTCAGACATCAAGTAAATTTCACTTCAGTTAATATTTTTCTATTTGTTTTTGAATCCAATGTTTTGGTCCTCCTGAAGTTTACAAACTGTTGTTTGAAGACTTTGCTCACATTAATCATATGCAAAATTTTCACAAATGCAGATGTACAAGATGTCCAAGTAAAATAATGTATAATACAACACAATTGTCATGTGTGCTAACTAAATAATATCATAGATAACTCCGCGAATCCCAGGTTCAAAAAATATGTCACAGACTGTTTTATAAAACTACACAGATATTCAAATAGGTAACTAAGTGCAACATGTATGATTTAGGTGCATGGAGGCCAGTTCTAAAGAGCCTTAAAGCACTATAGAATGTGCAAGGATGTATGAACCTGTTCTACTGCAGGTCATACATTTGGCGCTTTATAGTTCCACTACGACAACTCAGTCTTAGGTAGACCACTTTTAACTTGGTCTGCCTATTCCAGCAGTAATGCACCTAATTTTTCCGTCCTGCTGTTGTGTAGAATCACACGGTTGTGGTACGACACGCCCCCAGAATGCCGCCACATCTTGGTACCTTGCAAATAGGGATGAGCGATTACAATGGACAAAGTTGAAATCAGCACGATTTTTAGGCTGATCGGAAATTTCCGATCATGCGATATTTTGAACCTGCATTTAAATGCCTTTTTTTTTTTACCACTTTTTGGTCAGCACACCTTGCACTTGAGGTGAAATTGTATCTTTTATTTTGTGCCTCCCAGTTTTTTTCAAAGAGCCACCTTGTACTTAAATTTGGTTATAGAAATTTTCTAGCAACTGTTGGTGTATTTCATTGGTGCAAAAACCACCTTTTCTTATCCATATAACTTTTAAATAGCTGTATTTCACTTTGGTGCGGCCCAGTTTTGTTCAAAGAGCCACCTTGTACTTAAATGAGGATCCAGACATTTTATATTAACTGTTGGTGTATGTAATTGGTGCAAAAACCACCTTTTGTTATCTGTATAACTTTTAAATAGCTGTATTCACTTTGGTGCAGCCCAGTTTTGTTTAAAGAGCCACCTTGTACTTAAGATTTTGGATACAGAAATTTCTAGAACTGTTGGTTTTAATTTAATTGGTGCAAAAAAAACCTTTTTTTATCCGTATAACTTTAAATACTGTTTGCCTTTTTGGGCCCCAGTTTTGTTTAAAGCCACCTGTAATTAAATTTGGGATACAAATTTTTTGAACTGTTTCATGGGCATTGCTAAAAAAACGAAATTTTCTCACCCGGTTTACTTTAAAAGTTTTTATTCGCTCTAATCCTTTTTGGCGCAGATACGCACTTGTATGATATTTTTGTTGAAAACATAAAACCCCTACCCCTAGGGGCAGTTGTAAATCCCTGGGACTGAAGGAAAACACTTTTGATTTGTCTACGGTTCTTCCACCAGACCGCATTTCACAGTATTCGATAGAAACAATTCTGTTTTAATCCTAGTTGACTGTTGGAAATTAGAAATTTTAAAAATTTAAAGGTGTTTTGCCATCTTTCAAAAAGAACTATCAAAAACTTTTCACACCTTTTAAAAAATTTTATTTTTTCTGAACATGGAGCGAAAGCAGGGGTAACAGCAAAGGGGGTGTAGGACAGGGAGAAGGGGTATAGAGAAGTTTTCCTTTGCATTTGCTGCACAACATGAAAGCCACAAAAACGCTTTTTCGGGACCGTCAGGCCTGTCATCACTGGGTCAGGGTCCTGGAATCAGAGACTACATAAGGGTAAGATGGGGTCTGTGGGGAAGTCACGCATCTCTGTGGGGTCCCCCCTTTTGGGGGGCGAGGCTCCCTTACAAATTCATGAAACATTGCCAGGGATTATTGGGGTGAGTTTATTCTCTGCTTCATCTGGTGGCAACCAAATTTTTATACATGTGAAAGTTACAAATTAAAAAACAATATAAAATTTGGAGTTTTTGATAACATCATAAAGAAATTTAAAATTGTGAAGTAAAATTATATTTTTTTTATTCCACACTATTACACATACAGTATACTCCAGTTTTAGGTTTTCCTTGAACTCAGTACGAACGGTTACTAATCTGTTCTCACGGTTAATAAACCTGCTCAGCAGTCTTCCCCTCCCGTCCCCCCAGTCACGGCCAAAAAATTCGTCATCATCATCGCAGCATCCGTCCAACATGAAAGCGAAGGAAACCCCAAATGTCAATTGTTTACCCACACTGTGGAAAATTTCCATTTTCTGAAGACCTCTTTATAAAAATTTCGGTTGGGGGTCAAAAGGCGTTTAAAAGATCAAGTTTCCCAAAGAGGATGATTTTTCTGATTTTACGTCCAGTCCTTTACATCGAGGAGAAAGAACCCCGTCAATCGGCAAAAACCCCAGTGGTCGGAACGCTTGCAAGCCTTTTTTTGTGCTCGCGCCCGGATGCAAAATGTCAGGACGAGGAACTCACCTGTGTTTGATGAAATATATGACTTTTCGGACCAACTGGTCTTTTAAACAGAATTTTTTTTGCAACGTTTCATCACTACGAGAAGGAAGACGTTTGGGGTAGTGTCATACGGCTCCCCCCTCAAAAAGGGAGAGGCGGGCCACAAGCCGCTGAGATTATTCCCCACCACGATCAGGGGAAACCCCCCTCGCTTACGCCGTCGAAAAGGTCCAGGACCTCTCAATCTGGGGCCTTTTTTTGAGCATGCTCTGATTGACCCCCATGTCAATGACCTTTTTCCGTAAACGCATAATTCGAGGCAAAATCATAGGTATTTAACAACACCAACAGTCTACAATGCATAAGCGATTAAATGGGGGGAACACTTGGCCCCCAAAAAAAGGGGCCCCACCCAAGCCGGGGCTTCCAACCACTGTCAACCCCTGTCTCCGCCTCCTCCTCTTAAGCTATACCAAGCGTTTTCCCCAGCGCCCATGTCTCTCGAGTCTGAAAGGGCAGCCTCCACTTCAGCCCCCTGTTTTCCCGATACCACCAAACACCACCAGAGAACCCCCACCCCCTTCTCCTTTTCAGCAGTTTGACCTCACGCCGACATCGGCCAGTTTTAGCAGCCCCTTCTGCTATAGGTTTGGATCAAAAGAAAAACTTTAAAAAACCCCAAAACCATCCCAAAGCCAAAAGCCCGAAAAGTTGGCATTGCCGGCTTTTGGCCTTGGAAATGTTGCCTTTCCTCTGGGGGACACAATGGGGCCGCCCACTGCCCTTGCCGCCCCCCCAAACCAAGCAAGCAGGCATTTCTTTTCCAAAAACCGTCCCTGCCCGGGCCAACCCCGGTCATCTAAAATTTCAAGCGCGTTGTCGATCGTGTCCGGCAAAGTCCATCTACCACCGATACAGGACTAGTAAGCAGGCCAAGGCCGCAAATTTTCCCGTACAGCTCACTGGGTAGCTGGGTGGGTGTCCTGGTGGTGACGTGGCTCTCAGGGTCGGGGTACCTCTTCAAAACCGCAGGGGTGGGGCAGGTTCTTTTCCCAAAAGGGCCCCTGCATCACGTGCCAAAGAAACCACCGTGTTTTAAAATTTTAAATCTTCTGGAGACCGTCAACACACAAACAGGGCTGTGGACACTCTTCGCAATGAACCGGGCGCTGGGTGGGGAACCTTTCCGCGGAGGTGTGCGATAACGGTCAAAATCTGGGGGGCCGCCCTTTAAACGGGGCGGAACACTACCTTCCTGGCACCACGCATGAACCTCGTTTGGGGCCAGAAATTTCTAAAAACGCTACCCGGGTCTGGGCGCCTCGAGGAAGGCCGAGGTCTAGCTCACACTTCCCCGTTCGCACCCTGCTTTTAGCGCCTGCTCGTTTTCAGCTTACTCGGCCCCCCCAACCGTCTCATGTTGACGTGGCCACCTCTGGTTCTACCCTCCACATCCCACATTTTGGCAGCAGCCAATGCCATTTCCATTTCGAAGGACACATGGCCTGACAAGCAGCGGTGCAACCTTTGGGTTTGAGCCCCTAGATGGCGGTAGGTGAAAGACCCGCACCATCCTGCCAGTTTTGAAGAAGCCCCCAAAAAGTCAGGCGGACAATGCCCTTTCACATGAGCATTTTTGGTGATCTTAGTTCTGGAACAACGTTTGGGCACTCAAACAACAGGGGCCCGCCCTTTACGAGGGAAAGGACACAGATGCGGACACAGGCCTTTTTCTCCGCGAATCCAGAAAAAACCCAACAGTTTCACAACTTATCGGTCTTCTTAGGAGTGGTTCGGGCCAGGTCTAATAAAGGCGGGGCCCAGCTCTCAGGGGGACAGCCTGAGCAAGTCGGGCTTTGTTTGAAGCATGCCAGAGAGGGGGATAGGTATTCCTGGGCACCGATGTCCCTGCCTTTTTAAAAAAGTTTGGGACGGATTTAAAGGGGGAGGACGAAGATGAGGAAAGATCATTTGCTATGCCCCCCCCCCCGACCCAAGGGTTTTGGGGAAAACAAGGCTCCATCCTTTACATGAGTGCTTGGATGATCAATTTCCCCAACATGATCCTCGCATAAGGCCCTCAAAAGAAAACATTTTTGGGTGGCCCCACTCCTCGACCCCGGAAAAAACAAACCAGCACTTTCCTTTCCCAACCAACCAAGTAGTGAGTAAAAGGCGGAATTGGAGACAGTCTGATTGATCCACTGAGACATCTGTTCATCTGCTTTCATTTCTTCAAATGTTCGCTGGAACAACGTCACAATGAGACAGCAGTAGAGTCCAAGTAGCCCCAGCAGCAGGAAATTTTGGCTGAAGCCCTAAGGGGGTGACCTCTGGCAACCTTTTTACCACCTCCCCAACGTATTTAATGCAGGGGACACATACAACACACAGAACGGCTTTAAAATCATGTGCACGACATCGCGTCTCAAAACCCTGTTTTTTGGTATTTCCGGACCCAATCGACTTCGGATACCAAAATGGATGAATGGCCCGACTCGCCACGTCAAGGGTGTTTTTCCTGCCCCCACCAGCTCATATCAGGAAAATTTGTCAAATCTGATATACATATAATGGTGTTGTATACTTTTATACCTTTGTACTTTTAAATTTTAATTTTTTTCCCTGCTATAAATTTTGCTCACTATGAGGGAAACCCTGCAATATAAAATGGCCGACATCCTTTACCCCACCCAATGACGTCAAATATTTACTGGAATCACATGTTTTACCAGAAATAAGAGGGCTTACGGGAAACTACCCAGATACGTCTGTACAGTGGCAAACCAAAATTGGCAGAAGTGACTACAGAGATTTTCGATTTTTCAAAATAACCACCCTTTAAACCCCATGCCCCTTTCCCTTTCATGTTATATAAATTTGTTTTTTAATAAAACCAGGAAGGCTGATTGATCGGGGGAAGCATGACGGGGTTTTTGAAACGGAACTTTGATCGTGTCTTTTCTAGCACAGTGCCACATCTATATATTTAGATTCGGAGTAACTACTGACCCGGTATTGCGTTTTCACGACCACGACCTTCAGCCAGCTGAAGGAGTCATTCAGACAAACCCCCGGGGCTTTAAACAGATAATTTGTTTCGTTTGACTTTCAAAAGATAACAGGGTGAGCTCTGAAGAGTTTGGCCCCAATTGCCGGGTTTCACCAAAAGCTCCTCTACTTCACACCTCTTCAAACAAAATGGGCCTCTTGAAAATTTTTTTTTAAAAATGATCATTTCTTTCTGCAATTTTATTCCGTTCCCAAAAAGGTAATTTTTGCTGGTTTTGGGGGTGAGTAGACTTTAAAAGACACCAATTGTACAAGGTTTTTATGAAAAAAAACATTCAATTTTTCACTTTACTTTAACATTTTTTGCACTGTCCCCAAAGATTTTGCTGCAATGTTTGGGGTTTTTGGTGCTGTAATACACATAATCAAGGTTTTTTGGGGAAAAAAAGTGGCTTTTAAGTACATTTCTCCCTCACAATTTTTTAAAAGTGGCTGAGAAGCATTTTTTTTAAATTTTTTGGGTCATGCTGCTAAGAGATCACATACTACAGGGCCATTTTAAAAAAAAGTTGGGTTTCAACAGACATTTGTTCTTCACATCGTCAAAGGCCAAAGGGTCATGTTTTGAATTTTTTTGGGGGGATGTTGCTGGGAAATAAAAGCATACTACAGGGCCTATTTTAAAAAATGTGGTTTCTAAAAGACATTTGTCCTTCACAATTGCAAAAGGGGTCAAAGGTGATGTTTTGAAAATTTTTGGGCATGGTGCTGTCAAAAGCAGGAATAGTAGGGCACTGTTAATGGACACATATTGCAAAAAGACTTGTTTTTGCAAGATATTTAACATAGCTACAACCCTTAGTGGAAAAGCCTTTTTTAATAAAATTTTTTAAAAAAAGAGAAACAAAGACGTGGTGGAATTCCACCTTTTTTTAAAAAATGGTTTTCTAAATTTAAACTACAAAAAAAATTGCATGTACAAAATGCGATACAAATACCCTCTAATTGTACAAAGGAGGACGGAAGACTTAACAGATGTAGTTATTCTGAGACAGGGGATGGAGCACATTCGCCACCCCAAAAACAAACAATTTCCTCCAACACGTTGATAAAACGAAAAAAAGAAACCAAAAAAAAGGGGGCCCCCTGGGTAAAACAGGAGCGTCAACCCCCAGCTTTTTCGAAAAGGCTGGGGGTATGGACCGCCGGACCACCGCAACAGATAGTTAAGCCAGGGCCGGGGAACGGAATAAAAGAGCCCCCGGTTTTCACCAGACCCGCCCAAAAGGGGAGGACTTGCCAGCGTGAGGCTACCATTCGTCCCCCTACGTACCTGCTTGCAGGGCGGCCGAGGTGCAGCGGGTAAAAGTCATCGTCCGGAATCATAGTCGTGGGCGGGCAAAAGGCAGGGCAGGCGCTATTTTTTCATTTTGGGGGACAGGCGGGAAGGCAGGGCACCCGGAGGTTCGATCGAAAAATTTAGCAAGGGGTCTGGTAAAACGGTAAGGCATAATACACTTTAAAATTCTTTGCTAAGGCACGAGGCAACATAGATCCACGAGGGTTTTGTGGGACGTGACCTTAATAGGGGAAGCCCTGGAAATTTAAACCCAAATTTATCGGGCGCGGCCCTTTAAATCCCCGAGAACAGCGCGAGCGCGCCCTTAGGACACGGGCCATCCGCCTGGGCCCGGGGCAGTGCGGGGACGCATGGGAGCTTCCCCGTGGCCGGCTCATCCCGCGGCCAGCGGCGGCACCCGACCCCGGTGGGCGCCCGCGGGCCGAGGAGTGGGGGGTACCGTGACAATTTCCAAGTGAAACTCAATTGGTCCGCACTCATACGGAGTGGCAAGCGCTCTTGTAAGGCAGAAATTTTCAAGCGCAAACCCGGGTCTTGACTGTAAAGGGGGGAGGAAGGCTGGAGGTTTTAGCTCACACTTCCCGTTTCCCTCATCTGTTTCACACAACTTTATCATTGCTGCGTCAAAAAAGGGGAATTTTTTTCGTGTTATGGATACGGACACCAGCCTACTCTCACCACACCCACTGTAACTCGGGCCCTGCTACTGAACTTGCTTTTTAATAGATGACGAACACCAGACCTGCTCTCCCCCGCACCCAATGTAACTCCGGCCCCTAGCTGAACCTGCTGTTAATAGATACAACGCCGCCCTTGCTCTCAAACCCCCCCACGTAAATCCGCCCCGCCCTGAACCTGTGTGATCCATGTTTTCAGCCTCACCCCCCCCTTTACAAATTTCCTCCAACCCACTTGACAGTAAATGCAGGGTTTTCAGTCACCTACTGGGGACATCTTTTTCGTTGCTTCACATTCTAAGTCAGGGGGAATAATGTCACCAGTAAATGGGACTACCCTACAGCACAGTATTTGGAAAACGAGTTGTTTTTAATATAGTTTATTTTTTATTTCAATTTTCGCTGATGGTCCATAAGGGAAACCTTCGGTTTTTTTGGGGCATGCGCTTACAGGGTATGGGTATCAAAGTCCCCTTTTACTAAAATACGCTTTAAAGAAAATATTCTTCCGGCACTTTTTAATCTGTGTGTCATGCAGGTTTGGGGCTCATGCTGTGGCCCAGGACAGGTATAGTCAATGTCCAGTTCAACTAAAATGGTGGTTGAAAGACTCCTTTTTCCGGCACTTTTTAATCTGTGGGTCAGACAGGTTTAATGGTCATGCTGTGGTCCAGGACAGGCATAGTCAATGTCCAGTTCAACTAAAATGGTGGTTCAAAGACTCCTTTTCCGGCACTTTTTAATCTGTGAGTCATGTAGATTTAAGGGTCATGCTGCGGTCCAGGACAGGGATAGTCAATGTCCAGTTCAACTAAAATGGTGGTTCAAAGATTCCTTTTTCCGGCACTTTTTAATCTGTGGGTCACACAGGTTTAAGGGTCATGCTGTGGCCCAGGACAAGTATAGTCAATGTCCCGTTCAACTAAAATGGTGGTTAAAAGACTCCTTTTTCCAGCACTTTTTAATCTGTTTGTCAGGTAGGTTTAAGGGTCATGCTGCGGTCCACGACAGGTATAGCCAATGTCCAATTGAACTAAAATGGTGGTTCAAATACTCCTTTTTCCGGCACTTTTTAATCTATTGGTCAGAAAGTTTTAAGGCTCATGCTGCGGCCCAGGACAGGTATAGTCCATGTCCAGTTCAACTAAAATGGTGGTTCAAAGACTCTTTTTTCCGGCACTGTTTAATCTGTGGGTCATGCAGGTTTAAGGGTCAGGCTGTGGTACAGGACAGGGATAGTGAATAGTCTGTGACTTTTTTTCTGTGACTCTTGTTGCCTAATTGTGTTGCCTAAGATGTAGCACGTATCCAGTTTACTGTTGTGGATGTTAATTCCAGCTTCTCCAACCCTGTTTGGGTGTAAGAATGAAGGTGTTGTTCCTCTCCCATAGACTTTAATGGTCATCTGTGATAATCTGTTATCGACTATCGGAAATCGTCATGATAACTGCCGATATCGACTATCGAATCGATAACGATAGTTGACACAATGTCTCATCACTACTTACAAAGTGTTGTGGGCACCGCAAAATGTGCCTAATTTTGGAGTGCATCTGTTCATACATCTAGAGAAAAGGGCCGCACCAGTTTTTGGGCTGAAAGCACACCAGAATACTGGTGAAGCCCTGTGCATACATGTCACCCTAGATGAATGCATACATTTTCTCCTACATTACATTAAAGAAGGTAAGCTATGTCTAAGTATAAGCAACTAAAGGGCTCCCAGCACCTTGATGGCATATCCATAGGACCGGCTTATCCATAGGAACTGGAACCCGCACTATCTTCGGAATGGGCCCGAAACGTAGCATGGGTATGTTCTCATAACTGGTATGAACACTGCCAGTAAAGGTCTCAGCTCGTGGAATACAATCCAATATCAGCAGCTCTTAACTAGCATTAAAAGCAGGCAAAAGGAATTTTTGGAAAAGCATTTTTTCTACTCTAGATACATGAAAATGTGAGTTTCTTAGTGTATATTTTTAATCAAAACTGTAAAGATACGAAGGAAAACTGTGATGGAATTTAAACCCGATCTAGTGGTGATTGAGAGACACTTCTTGCAAGTTTAAAACGTAGAAGCCCTATACAGTAAAAATCAACATTACCTGGGCCTGAAAGCAACCAAGTATTTTTTGAACACAAGAGGTACACAAATTTAAAGGAACACAATGATTTTGTTTTTACGCTATGGATTTTGTTTTGACACATTAAATTTTTTTGTTTGATGGCAAACCCTTTTATCACCAATAAAAGGCGCCGCCATGGGAACTGTCTGTGCAAACCCAAATTTTGCTAATCTATTTTTAGGTTGGTGGGGGGATGCTTTGTTTTTTCTGAAAACCTTGAAATATTCACAGACGGATATTTATTTTGGGGGCGCTTTAAATTGATGATATTCTGATTTTTTTTGGGGATGGTAGTGAAAAATTATTCATGGATTTTGTATCTAGACTAAATGATTAATGAAATTGGGATGAATTCACATTTTTAAATTCATCGGGAGATAAATTTAATTTTGCATCTTTAATTATGTTGGGTGAAAATTAGCAGATTCAGACAAAGAAATATCGAAAAAAAACGGCTACCAATAGTTTGTTTACATTTCTCTAGTTGGCATCCACCTTCACAAAAAAATGGGGATTCCCATAGGCCAATTTTTTTAGGGCTCTAGAAATTGTTCTACATTAGAGGATTTCAATGAAGATGTATAAGTTAAAAAGCACGTTTTCAGGGAAGAAGTTTCCCCCAAAAAAAAGTTTGAGGGAAGGGGTTTAATAGGCTTTGCCAGTGACAGAGGGCATTTTTTAATGAGTAAAAAAAGAAAGAAAAAAAAAGAT
>JAODAL010052997.1:0-25598 GCA_025379985.1 Phyllomedusa bahiana
AACTTTAAGATGAAGAAAAAAAAAAAAAAGGGTCATTTGGAAATAAATTTACCCAAGCAACTTTAGTCACTGACTCCAAACCCTTAAAAAGAAAAGCAACAACTCACCGTGGACTTCTCAATGATGTCCTTCAGATGCAGTAAACCGAGGTGTCTTACAGTGGCCTGTGGGTGATTCAAGCTAAGCAGCAGCGATGTATCACAGTCTGCCAAAAACTGCAACAGCAGAGAATTATTACGTGCTCTAATATTCACTTCAATTAGAAAAACATTCTGATCTGCCCATCACAAGAAACGACAATCCCAGTGGTGTATGATCAGTGCTCGTACCTCATGTTTCCCTCGACTGGTAGAGAGAGTGATGAACTGGTGGAACAAGTCTTGTTTCTTTTTATCTTTAACATCCTGCAATTGCTTTTCCAACACAAAGTCCAGAGCTTCTGGATACCTAGAGGAAGGGAAAATGGTTGTGCTAAACATGTCATGACATTTGCTAAATGCTCAAACACTTGATTTTTGGTTTAAGCCCGGCTATAGGTTTTTACCATTCTAGGACACAAAGATGAAACCCCACCATACTGTGAAAAGCATTGTTGCTATCTTCCCTAATTTATATACATTTTCTTATTAGTTTCTAAGCATATATATAAAAATTCTTGTACATCTAGGTACACAGAAAAAATAAAATATAAAAAATAGCTGTGTCCTTGAGTGGTTAAAAAAATGCTGAAGTGCTAGCCCTAACATTTTAAAGTTAACACTGTCCAGACAGGATGTATATGGGCAAAATCTACAGCTATGAATATCCACTATGTATACTTGGACCTCCTGCTACAGGTGGACAGTCCAGGAGACAGAGGTCTTTGCTCGCTGGATACCACTTTTATTTTCAACAGAAATTAATGAAAATACCTGGAGTCGCCTTGGGATGGTTTGGTATGGGTCACCAACTTAATTCCCAAGGATCAGTGGCTGTCTTACAGAACCATTTGCCATGGGCAGTGATACATGTCAGGGATGTCCACTGTCCACCTTCCCTGATTCCTCCAGCTACTGAACCGCTGGCATCAATAATGAGAAGCCATCTCGTATATTGGACTGTAGGCGAGGAGTTATAGAGGAAGAAGTGATATTGTATACTGCAATACATTACTGTTCCTGGCTGGCACCTCTCATACATTAATTGCTATGAACGATAAAAACGCTCCAATAAAAGCTCCTATGGGGGACGTGTTAACAATTTTTTTTTAAACATTACAGATTTTTAATTTACAAATACATATTATTTATACACACACATTTGTAGCTATCTATCTGTCCCCAGCACTGTAGAGCTTATCTGGGTTAAAGTGGATTTATCGCTTTATCAGTTCGGCCGTTTCCTTGTACTTTCAGTTTCTCAGTTCCTAAAATCCAGGGGCGTTTCTTCCCCTCCCAGCTGGGTGTTTCTTAACTGAAGCGGGATGACATCACTGTTCGTGCTCACTCCCGAGTCAGTGTGCTCTTCCCCCGCCTCTCTGTCTGAGTCCACATGTCACTGTGTCGTTCTTATCCCTATGCGGTCTTATTTTGTAAGAGCTGTTTACATACCACAGGCCTGCATTCAGTCTAGACAGTCTTCTATGAACTCAGAGCACTGATCTCTTCTCCTCTCACAGCTGGAGGTTTGTTACAGTTGAATCCAGTCTCCTATGAACTCATCCAGAGCAGCACAGATCTGTCTCCCTTCTATGAAATGAGTAAAATGTTGCCAGAACCTTTTTCCAAGTGAGAGAGGCAGGAATGCACGCTCCCGTGAATACGACCGGGGGCCAGACAGAATGTAAATTAGTAGAGCCGGCAGAATGCTGAAGGCTTCCTCCTAAGTTGCTTGCACGTGTTCATCAAGCATCTTAGACCGTAATAAACCATCCCTGTCTTTGCTCTGGAGAGTCCAACAACAACCAGCTCTCCACTCCCGCAGCTCCAAGAACTGCAAAGATCTTCAATAACGTCCTTGCAGAGTCACTTCTGAACTTCCTGGATGTTTATTGCCTACCTCTGATTGCGTTCATTCAATAGGAACCTTCATTGCTTACATCCATGTGATCTATCCTGGTCTTGTGATGATCAAACAGGTACAGGACCCATTACATTATGTTCATCAGAGCGGTGTCTTATAACAAGCCATGTACCTGTGCATCCATCCCAGGACAGATTTTATCTCTTGGAATGCAAAATGAAGGTGTTGACCGAATTTCTGCAAGCAGAGATCTAATGTTACAGAAAAGATACCATTGCTGAAAAGTTATAATCAATAAAAGCAGCATGGAAAAGTGTTAGAAATGATTTTCACGTTGTGCAACCCCAGTGTAAAAAAAATGAGGCAAACTTACTTGTTTCCAAGAGCCTGATAAGTGGGAGAAAACGTTTGCTCAGCTCGGACCTTTTCTTTTGAGCATTGTAATGGGTTTCTCCAAAAGTAAGGAATTCTTCCAGGAGAGTGCTGCAATACAAAATGAACAACAAAAGTTAAAATATGTTCAATTCAAAGTGGTGTAATACTTCACTAACTGTATCCACAGCCAAAAGGTGTGAACAATGGATAATGGAGTGTGCAATCACTTAAATAATGGACGGATATATATTTTTATGAGGAAAACTAGAGAACAGAGGACATCTCAAATACAAACATCAAATGAGGAAGGAGATACCAACAGCCAGACGCGACTACCGTCTTCTTTAACGGATAGCTTGGCCAGTGGTGACAATACCATTTACCCTTTCACTGAGGTATAGGATAGAGCTTGGAAATGCTTGTACTTGCTAGAAAATTAGGGCTTGAGCTTAAAATCATAAGTCAATAATCTTGGCTTTTGACATCACAAGACATATGTGGCCGCTGACAATTAGGGAAACTATTTCTTTTTACTAGAGTAGTAAGAAGATGATTATTTACACACTTCCACTGTACATTATGATATCTCAATGTACACATAGACAAATTATATATAATAGCTCTGCAAATCCTTAATTTAAAGGAATTTCCAAACATGCACTTTGATGGCGTAGCCACAGAGTTCCAAAGGGAGTTCCAGTGGCAGCTGAACCATGTTTTCAGCTATACTCGGAATTCAGAACAGAATGGAGAGTTGTGTGCAAGTGCGACCGGCTCCATTCAGAGCCAAAACTTTCGGGGCTCCGTTACAGAGAAAGATGTGAAGAGGGACCTGCACCTATCATACTTTAACACCTCCAAATAAATAAAATACTCTTCATTTTTCTCCTCCTCGCCTTCCAAAAGCTATAACTCTTATTTTTCCACCTACATAGACATATGAGGGCTTTTATTTTGCGGGACAAGATGTACTTTCCAGTGGTGGTGTTTATATTACCATAGAATATACTGGGACACCGCAGAAAAATTCTAAGTGGGGCAAAATGTGAAATTTTTTTACTTGCGCCATGTTTGCTGGAGTTTTGTTTTTGTGGCGTTCAAACTTCGGCAAAAATTATGTATTCTCTGTATTCTACAGGTTGATATGCATCAGGCAATACCAAACATGTAGGGTTTCCGTTATGTTTTGGTGGTGTAAAAAAAATTCAAACATTTTCTATATTTGAAATTTGCGCCACGGCGCCATTTTGTGCGACCATTAACTTTTTTGTACTAACACCTACGGACATCTGTGAGGGGGCACTTTTTTGCGGGCTGAAGTGTACTTTTTATTGCTGAGCAAACAATTGTAAATGAGACCTGTAATGCAGCTGCGCTTGCTTTCATACATTTGAATTTCAATAGACATAGCATACATCGACGTTCAGTCATCACTAGTCCATATAAAGTCCTTTGAAGGATAGTAAGCAAGTAGTAAATATCAGGTAAATACCTTGTTATATTTTACCATTCCATGGGATAGCAGAGGAGCAGCTTGGACAACCGACTAAGCCGAATTTTCATTTACAATTGTTTGCACTGAAAAATAGGGCAAGGGAGGAGGCCCTTTGTTTGACCTGCTAGCAAGTGGATGTAAGTTTATTAACAAGCAGAGGTTTACAAAAGCTGAGACTGTTGTACTTTTTATTGCTACCAGTTTGGAATGGGTGCAACTTTTTTGATCACTTTTATTCCAATTTTTATAGGACATGAAATGACCAAACAAAAAGAAATTTTGCCGTTTGGATTTTTTTTCTTCTCCGGTGTTCAGCGTATGGGATAAATGAGGTTATATTTTTTTTTATAGATTGGACTTTTTCGGACACGGCGATACCGAATATGTGTAACTTTTTTATTATTTTATTTTTTTTATTTGTAAATTGGCGAAGGGGTGGGGGGCGCGATTTGAACTTTTCATCCTTTAAAACGTTGTTTTTTTCTTGTTAAGATGGCGGTTTCCTCACTTCCGGTCTGGGGCCGGAAGTGGGGCAAACGAAAACATCGCAGCGATGAAAGCCTTCCCAAGGCACCCAGCTGCCACGGTCACCCATGAGAACCCTGCGATTACACCGCAGGGGCTCCGATCGGAGCGTGGAACAGTGCGCAGCACCGTTTTTCGTTCATTAAGATGCCGCGGCCATCTTTGCCGCGCCGTCTAAAGGGTTAAACAGCACGGGCGGGCGACGCCGCTCCCCCGCGCTGTAACAGCCGAGTGTTAGCTGCAATTAGCCGCTAACACCCGGCGGCTGTGTAACGATCCTGCTACACAACTCCCTAACGCCACCAGGACACATATGTCCAGGTGGGTTAAGGGGTTAATGACATAATAGGTCATCAAAAAAAAAAACTTAAGTGTGCTGTTCTGAGTTTCAGACTCAGGAGTCAAATTTAGCCACAGAAGGTCATACATTTCTTATAAAACAGTAAGAGGAACTTTCTTTGTTGCCCACAGCAACCAATCAGAGCTCTCCTTTAATTTTTTAAGAAACCCATATGAAAAGAAATGGGAGCTCTGATTGGTTGCCATGGGCAAAAAGACAAGACTCAGGCAGTTTTCAGACATGTGGCCCTAAGTTCTGATATAATATTACACGAAGGCTTTCAATGTGGCACTTTTACAATTTTCGAAGTAATTACTTTCGGAAAATGTACAGAGATAATAGTTTTATTTTATTCAGGTTTTGTTTTCTAGGCGTTAACAGTGCATATTCTGGCAGTAAATGGGTTAAAACAGTGACAGAAAAAAAAAAAAAAAAAAAAAAAAAAGGAAAAAAAAAATCCTTCTCACCGAGCTAATAGTTTATCCAAGTCTTTCTGCAGTGGTATGTTCTGAAGGATCGCTTCCAAATTACTTGTACACACCTTGGGGTCTGCATCATCCTCACTGAGTGCTAAGGAACAAGCAAAAACAGAAAGCATAGCACAAGATGAAAAATTCTCAAGCACCTAAATGGAGATACAGGGGGGAAAATAAGTCTTTGATACACTGAAGATTTTGCAAGTTTTCCCACCTACAAAGAATGGAGAGGTCTGTAATTTTATCGTAGGTAAACTTCAACTGTGAGAGACAGAATCTAAACAAATCCAGAAAATCACATTGTATGATTTTTAAATCATTAATTTGCATTTTATTGCATGAAATAAGTATTTGATACAATAGAAAAACAGAACTCAATATTTGGTACAAAAAACTTTGTTTTTAATTAGAGGTTCAGACATTTCCTATAGATCTTGACCAAGTTTGCACACACTGCAGCAGGGATTTTGGTACACTCCTCCATACAGATCTTCTAGGTTTCGAGACAGTCGCTGGGCTACATTGAGTTTCAGGTCTCTCCAAAGATTTTCGATTGGGTTCAGGTCTGAAGACTGGCTAGCCACTCCAGAACCTTGAAAAGCTTCTTAAGGAGTCACTCCTTAGTTGCCCCGGCTGTGTGCTTCAGGCCATTGTCCTGATGAAAGACAAAGCATTGAATTTGGTTCTGGTCTCATACTGATGGAAGGAGGGTGTTGGCCAAAATCTCTCAATACCTAGAACAATCAATCCTCCCTTCAATACAGCTCTTTTGTTTTGTTCTCTTTGTAGAAAAGCCCCCCCAAAGTATGATGTGTCCACCCCCATTCTTCACGGTTGGGACGGTGTTCTTGGGGTTGTACTCATCCTTCGACCTCCAAACACGGCAAGTGGAGTTGATATCAAAAAGTTCTATTCTGGTCTTATCTGACCACAAGACCTTCTTCCAAGCCTCCCCTGGATAATCTAGAGGGTCATTGGCAAACTTCAAACAGGTCTGGACATGTGTGAGCAGGGGGACCTAGCATGCCCTGCAGTAGTCTAATGCATGACGGCCAAGTGTGTTACTTATAGTAATCTTTTAGACTGTTCCCAGCTCTATTTAGGTCAATAACCAAGTCCTCCCGTGTAGTTCTGGGCTGATTCCTGACATTTCTCAGAAACATCCCTACCACACAAGGCGAGATCTTGTATAAAGCCCCAGACCGAGGAACATTGAGTCATATTGTGTTTCTTCCATTTTCTAATAATTACACCAACAGTTGCTACCTTCTCACAAAGCTGCCTGCATATTGTCCTGTAGCCAATTCTTGCTGGGTTGAAGGTGATATCTTCCTAATATATATTCCCATAAAATTACCATCGGGCTGCCTCAATTACAAACTATCAATGTAAGGATTAGTATTCACAAACACACACATACCTGTCGCTGAGGGGACAATACCATGGACTAGATTCGGGAGAAGGTATTCTAAAAAGGGGCAGATGTCGTAGGAGCTTGAGAGTTTCTGAAGTACACTGACTAATTCCGGGACCTTACAGAGATGTAAAAATGGTCTGGAGAAAAAAATATATTTAGTCAACACAGGGAGAACACCAAAAACTTACTTTTATTCTTTTACTTTAAAGGGGTTGTCTCATCTCAGTTTCATAGGATGCATGAATGAAATAATGCCGCTTTGCTCTTTCACTTCCTGGTCAAGCTGACTGTAATTAGCATAGGAGCTCTGTGTATTCAGACTTCTGTTTATGTTTATTAGTCTAGATTAGCTAAATTACCTTCTCTGAGGCCTGGAGAAGCTGCTGAACTAATGTAAACAGTAGTAATTACTGTCTTTTGTCTGAAAGATCAGATAACACACAAGCTCTCACAGTGCTGGTCTCCTGACCTGTGTGATGACATCACTCCCTGCTATCAGAAAGAACAAACAGCAAGGGAGAAGGAGTACACAGGTCCGGTCACTTGGGAAACTAGAAAGCCCTCAGAAGGTGATAAAATCATTTGTAGCTCCATAACAAATAAAGATGAACAAAGCAATATATTTGGAAAACATCCTCATTTAGTGTCCCCTACATTTTGAAAGCTATTCTTTGTAGTGAGACAACCCCTTTAAGTTTGAGAAACAAAGATAATTCAATTTAAATATAGATTAAATATTTTTTATACAAAATAAATTTTTCTGTACAATGCTGTGCATACATTAAGTAGTAGAGTATTGGGAGAGTCAAATATCACCCTCTCTTTGTATTCTGTGTATCCCATATGCTCAGGCTCACCGTAACAGGAAAGTAGTTAATTATTAAACTATATACATCCTTCATTTAGGGTTACTCACTTTCTCTCCACATCTCTTGACTGTTGATTCTGTAAAAGTATTATTAGAGATGCCACTCCTTCCCTGAGCAGAGCCGGGGTTTTCAGCAGGTTGCGGCTGAGCTGTGATGCTAGGGCTTTCACCAACGTTGCTTCCATGACAGTTTTTACAGCTAACTGGCAGATGATCATGTACGTGGCAGCTTTGTAATCATCCAGAGAAGACTTTAGTCCCTACAGAAGTAATTCACCAATTGAAAAATAAATAAAAACAACTGATACTGGGAACCTAAAATAGCAATATTGTTGATGTATATAACACGCACTGTTTTGGTATGTTCACACGGCATTTTTCAATCCGAAAAACGGATTGAAAAACACTGGGTACGTGTTTGGATACGTTTTTTACGCAAAGTGTGGTACGACTTTGGATGTGTTTTCTGAGCAGCAGAAACACTCTATAGTTTTAAATATGGTATCTGCTGCGTAAAACGGATCAAGAATTGACAAGTCAATTCTTTGATCGGATCCGTTTTACACATCTGAAAGACACATGTAAAACAACTGAACACTGTTGAATACGTTTTGGGGTCTGTTTTTCTGTACGTAAAACGTACCCGAAATCGTATTCAAAAATGCCGTGTGAACATCCCCTTAGAGAGAACCTGTGGTCATTCATGACATGTCTGTTTTAGTAAATCCTCGTCCTCTCTGTGAAATAATTCTGGAGCATCTTCTCTTATAACTCTGTGTTGTGCGTTTCTTGGTTATTCCTTCTAGAAATGTATTAATGAATCAGTCAAATGTCGGTGGGTCTTATGTGTGAAAACCACCTGGCCGTAAGACTGGTTCCTATGGGCAAAGAATCAGGACTCCGCATTTATTTTTTCCAGAGCACTATATGAAAGCTGAACTCTGCTTGCTGTGGACAACGATGAGTCTTAGGCCTCGTTCACACGGCTTATTTTGCCGCAGATTGGCGCCGTACTGCGCGCCGGATTTGCGCTTCAGTACAGCGCCAATCCGCCGGAGTCATTACGGTAATCCACTGCTCTCATAGAGAACAGTGGATTCCATCGCTCCTCCCCGCTCGGCGAATCCGCCGCGGGGGGAGAAAAGTGACATGCACATTATTTACGGCGCGTACGCGCTGTAGATAATGCAATGTCTATGGGGCCGGGGAAGCGCTGCCGGCCCCACCCGCTTATTCACGGCGGATTTGTGAGCGCACAAATCCGTCGGGAATAAGCCGTGTGAACACGGCCTTACTGCTACATAAAGTCCAGTGTGTGCAGGGACAATCTGGAATGGTGACCCCCTATCTTTTTGATTCAGTAATGCATTTCCAGAAGGAATACAACACATGGTTAAGAGAAGATGCTCCAGAATTGTCATTTCATGAGGAATAGGTATTTATTAAAATAGACATGTCAGGAGATGTCACAGAGCCTCTTTAAATATGGGTCACACCTGGAACCCACGTGATTCTACAGATCTAGAATAACAGTAGTCCAGAAATTTAGTATAGTAGCCCTCCCTAATTATCACACTTAAGTAAAAGGGGTTATCCAGTTAAAATTTAATAGAACACTATAATCAGCATTCATATTGAAAAGATATTTCACTACCTTCATGTGTTTTTTTTTTTCCTTTCCCCTTTTGCCTCATTATCGTAAGATCCAATTTGCAGGGAAACGCCCTGCTTGTGGGAGTGTCAGTAGTTCTCCAGCCTCTTTCCTACAACTCCCAGACTGCATTGCAATCTAGGACTTCCCTCTACAGTTATCACTGCTAGACATTGTGCTGACATAAGTGTGTAATTCCCCCCTCCATTTCTGTACTTGCCGTCATGATGGCTGGGACTCAGGAGTCACTATGTAAACCACACAGAGCTACAGTTATCATTTTCATGACAGCGGTACACAACATCCCCAGCTTTGAACTGCTATCTTCTGCTCCCTGGATTCAAAGATAAACAGATTCCTCTCCCCTATAATTACTCTAACGTAATTACTTCTATTCATTTTCAAAGAACAGGCTGGCAAGAGTGAATGCAGTCAGATTGTTCTCTGTTCACATCACGCACACAACAGGGGAGTGTTCCTGAGCTGAGCCTGGCTTCAAAATATATCCACTGAGAGTAATTTAACATTCAGTGAGACCATTTGAACGATGAACTTCACAAGTTTTGCAGGAGATAGGGGAGAGGAGAGGACAGCGCTCTTTGCCTGGTTCTGTAGAAAATAAAAGTTGTGTACAGGCACTTACAATGGGTGTCCCAATAGGATAACCTCAGTCCATATGCTCTACAGTAGCATTCAGGAGTGTGCCTGGCAGAATTAGCCTGTCCATTCATTACAATATCGTTTCAATGACGCCACAAAAGAAATTAGCTGGGCCGGATAACAAAGTATAAGAAACTATATTTGTTCAATAACCTTTTCAGGCTGCTATGTAAAAAAAAGCCCCAACTAAAATCTATTGTGTCTAGGTGTTAGGCAGAGTAGAGGAGGTGCACAGTGACAGCAACCTCCCCGCTAGGCATTTTACACACTCCTCAGACCATGGTTACAGCTTCTGAATCCCTAGCTAAGGGCTGCTATCACCACAAAAGGTCACCCGTGTCTGAAAATTCCCTCAGTAGAGGAACAGAATGCTCTCATGTAGACAGCCAGTTTATATAGGGGTTCTACTCAGCAGATACGTGTGTTTCACTGAGTTTTGCAATTTGCACCAACTACTATGCTCCGACATGGCTGGTCTGCAGCTCAGTGATTTAGCATAATTCAAATTGCCTGCAGAAATTGTTATCGTCTGTAACTAAGATTATCGATTGAAAGCATGCTTTTGCAGTCATGCACAGCAATGTACCTTTTTGTTTAGGGGAATGCTTATCATGTGAGATATATTTGCTTCGATCTCAGCCCATCAGTGGGGAGACATCACTCCCTGCTTATCAGATAACAGATGTCCCTCTGATATGCAGGTCACCAAAGAAACCGGTGTGCACTTCAGAGCACATAAAAAAACACTTATCTCCTGACTAAAGCAAAATTCTATTTGTACCAATGTAATGATTTAGAAAAAAGGCTTCTATTTAAAACTATTCCTTTATGTTGAAAGTTCATCTCTGTAGTGAGAAAAACCCTTTAATGAGATAATATCTGCAGCAGCTCATTGGTCTGGCTTAATTAAAAAATAAATAAGTGGTAGTCCCCTTTTCACCAATGCAGGAAACTTCTTCATCTATGACTTTATATAGTGATATCTGTACCAAATCTCATGTCAATATAAATTCGTCAAACTTATAATAATACCTTCTGTATATAAGGTAGCAGTTTAGCAACAAATGTGTTGGAAATAAATTCAGCAGCATCCAAAGCAGCCACTATAGTTGAGACATAAAACGATACCAAGACCCTCAGTTTGGCCTTGTTTTCGGAGTCTTCTGAAAATGCCTATTAATAAAACATACAATAGTTTAATTCAGAACAAAATAATAATCACATACAGTTGGAAGAGTAATTAATGAACCCTTTAAAATTATCAGGATTTTTCTATTGATTACTAATAAAAAGTGGTGGATCACTTCCCGTCTCACACTACAATGTCCATCCAATTGATGAAGCAGAAAATGCGACTTATCGGAGAAGGCATCGCTTTGACAATAAGTTTTGGCCCAAAACCGATACTACTGTGAAAACGTGAGCTTTTTCTGCTAAGGCAACTTCATTAGCAGAGGAGTGACCTCGCCATCTGCTGTTTGCGGACATATATGAAGGTAAGGTGAGTAGCGATCTTATGTTTTAGGGTTAAGTTCACACGGTTATTTTGGTGCGCATTTTCGCCACGTATTAAGTAGAGTTACTGCGCTATAATGTTGGGAGCGAGATGAGACCAATAATCACTAAGGGTAAATCCTCGTTCTCATACGAAACTATGGATTTACGGCCACCTCTCCACAGTGATGTTCAATATTTTTCGTAAATTAGGCGCAGGGAGTTAATTGACCTAGTAAATGTCATGTCCCCTGCGCGAGCGTGAGTACGTGGACGATCAGCGTAGACTCTGAAGACCCAGGCATGTACGCTACCCGAAGTTTTAGGCCGTGTGTGAACATAACCTAAGATACGTTTGTTGTATGTGACGGCAGGGTCACCTTAAGACTATGTTCATACGGCAGTTATTGGGATGCATCTCCCCCCGGATTTCGCGCCGTACTGCGCTAAATACGGGGCCAAGATAGTGTCCAATAAATTACGGTATTCCATCAGTTGCTCATAGTGGAGAACTATGAATTACGGCTCCATCTCCCGACTGCGGACAATACCGCCGAACGGAGCGGTGAAACGTGGATGTGTTAATTATTTCACGCCGTCTTAACGCCTGTGAAGTAATTGAATGTTCTATGGGGCCGGCGAGCTCCCCCCCCTTCCCCCCTCCCCACCCACATGCCCGCCCCGCTTCTAAGCACACGGCATAATTGCGGGCGAAATACAGGGGTCCCGCGCAAATTAGACACCCTGTAAACCTAGCTAGAGATGAACAGTGGACACCATCGACCGGGATCAATGGGATATACAGCGGCAATGGAACACGGGGGTTTAAAAGTTTTTTGGGTTTTTTTTTTTTTTTGGGGACGGACAACGTTTGTGGGGGGATGGTGAGGTGGGGAGGGGTCCAACTTAAAAAAAAAAAAAAAAAAAAAAAAGTCGTATACTAACCATCCCACAGAAAGGACAGTGTTTGTTTCAAATATTTAGATAGTAGTGTCTCTTGTGATTAGCTAGCAACTATAATCACGAGGAATCAGGAAACTGTTATGAGTTTTTTAATGAATAACGTTGCTAGAGAATGGATGCACATATGGCTATAACAGCATCAGTTATTGAGACGATCATGTGATGCATTCAAGTACCATGGTGTACCCGTTCATCTCATGTATCGATATACTCTCATTAATACGTGGAGGCGCAAAATCATGGGAACATAGCTCTTGCTGTGTGTCGTTCTTATGCGTGCTCAAATGACAAACCTTAAGAGACTTTGTGACTAAACTGCAAATAAACTCCATAAAATCCATATCCTTGTAACAATGTGTGATTAAGGTGCTTCTGGAAAGAGGGACCCCTGGTTTCTGTGCAGAAAAAAAAAAAAAAAAACACATTATTACACTTGGTGACAACTGAAATACAAGTAATGTAGTGCAGTACACATACTAGGGGAACAGCAGACTAAATTTTAGGCCTCCCATTCAACAGTTCGGTAGGTGTGTCACTGGTTCCATATGATAGGGAGCGGAGCAAAGGCGATGAGTGTAGAGCCCTACAATACGGAGTTATTACAGCTGCCGAATGGATGCAATAGTGTTTGCCATCCTAATGTAAGGTTACTTGTTCAAGAAATATTAGGCTAGGTCTACACTAGGCAGCTGTGCTCAGTGAAAATTTTTTCTTGAGAGAGGTTTGAGTTTTATAAGAGGTTATATAATAGAGGAGAGATAGCTGAGACTACTGTGTTATAGAGGGTTATATATTAGAGGAGAGAAGCTGAGCTCTGTGATATATAAGGTTATATGAATAGAGGAGAAGAAGCTTTGAGCTCTCTGTGATGATATAAGGTTATATGATAGAGGAGGAGAAGAGTGAGCTTTCCTGATGATATAATAAGAGTTTTTGTATTATAGAGGAGAGGAAGCTGAGCTCTGTGATACCGCCATAAGGTGTATATGATAGATGGAAGATGCTGAGCTCTGATTATAAGTTTATACTGATAGAGGAGAGAAGTGAGCTCTGTGATATATGAGGGTTATTAAATGTAGAGTTGAGAGAAGCTGGCTCTCGATGTGATATATAAGGTTATATGTAGAGGAGGAGAAGGCTGAGCTCTGTGATATATAAGGTATATGATGTAGAGGGAGTGAGAGCTGAGCTCTGTGATATATAAGGTTATATGAATTAGAGCGAGATAAGCCTGGAGCTATGTGATATATAAGTTTATATGATAGAGGAGAGGAAGCTGAGCTCTGTTGATATATATTATGTTATATGATAGAGGGAGGAGAAGTGTGTTGAAGCTCTGTGATGACATAAGGTTATATGATGAGAGGAGAGTAGCTGATGATTGATATGTATAAGGTTATATGATAGAGGAGAGAGCTGAGCTCTGTGATATTATAAGGTTATATGAATAGTAGGATCTGAGAAGCTGAGCTCTGTGATTGATATAAGGGTTATATGGATGAGGAGAGAACGTCTGAGCTCTGTGATTATTATAAGGTTATATGATAGAGGATGAGAAGCTGATGCTCTGTGATTTATAAGGATATAGGATAGAGAGAGAGGTGAGAGATGGCTCTGCTGATTACTATAAAGAGTTATACAAGATAGAGGAGGAGAAGCTGAGCCTCTGTGATATATGAAGGTTTTAAGCTAGAGGACGGACGACAGCTGTGCTCTCGGATATATTGAAGGTTATTGATAGAGGAGATGAAGTGTGCTCTGTGATATATAAGGTTATATGATAGAGGAGAGAAGCTGAGCTCTGTGAGTATATAAGGTTGTATATGATAGAGAGAAGTAGAAGCTGAGCTCTGTGATTATCTAAGGTTATATGATAGAGGAGAGAAGCTTGAAAAAAGAAGGGGTCTGTGATATATAAGGTTATATGATAGAGGAGAGAAGCTGAGCTCTGTGATAATCTAAGGTTATATGATGAGGGAGAGAAGCTGAAGCTCTTGTGGATATATTAAGGTTATATGATAGAGGAGAGAGCTGTGCTCCGTGTGATAGTATAAGGTTATAGATAGAGGGAGGAAGCTGAACTCTGTGATATATAAGGTTTATTATGATAGAGTGGAGGAAGATGAGCTCTGATATATAAGGTTTTATTGATAGTAGGAGAGAATCTTGAGAGCTTCCTAGTGATAATATAAAGTTTATATGATATAGATTGGAGGAGAAGTCTGAGCTCTGAGTAATATAAGGTTTATGTTGATAGAGGAGAGAAGCGGATAGCTCTGTGATATATAAGCGTTATATAGATAGGGAGGAGAAGCTGGTCTGTGATAATTATAAGGTTATATGATAGAGGAGAGAAGCTGAGCTCTGATATATAGGGTTAGATGATAGAGGAGAGAGGCTGAGCTCTGTGTGTTATATATGGTTACATGAGTTGATGCTGAATTTCTAAATAAAAAGAAAAAAAAAATCTTCAAAAAAGAAACTGAAAATACTGTTAGGCCTCGTTCACACGGCTTATTCTGCCGCAGATTGGCGCCGTACTGCACGCCGGATTTGCGCTGCAGTACGGCGGCCAATCGCGGCAGGGAGCTAATTACGGTAATACCTCTGTCTCATGAGAGGAAAAAAGTGAATCGTCGCTCTCCCCACTCTGGGAATCCGACGCAGGGGGGAGAAAGTGCTGACATGCACATGTTATATACGGGCGGCGGACGCGCCATAACCAAGGCATTGTCTGGGGGGCCGGAGCGGCGCCAACCGTCCCGCCCCTTAGATTCACGGCGGATTTGTGAGCTCAATACGGTCACAAATTCCCGTCGGCATAAGCAGTTGTGAACATCGGCCTTAACCTACAACCCGCCACCTAGTTAAATTGCTAGCTTGCTTGTTTTTTTACTCCACACACTGATGTACAGAGGAAAGCTTGTCAATCACTGTATGTGGGTGGTGAGGTTAAGCAGAAAATGTCCACTCTCTTAAGCAATCCAGCTCAGTAATTTTTAACCTCTCAGATATTCAATATATAATCCTGCTCCTAAATCCATATAACCCTATATATTACAGAGCTAAACTTCTCTCCTCTATAACATCGCAATTTCAGGTAGGGCAGCATAAACCACCTGACAGGTTCACTTTGAAGAATAAACACTTATTTAAAGGTAAGTCCATGTGTGATGCAAATGTCTGCAGCAAAACCTGCATGTATTAGGGTAAATTCACACAGCCTAATCTGGAATTGTAAATTTACGCTTCTAAATGAGCTTCAAAATAGGTCTGTGTAGAGGTGTATTTTGAAGTGTATTTTTAGCAAAGTGTGGAGAGTACTTTGCGGCACCTATGTGTTGAAAATACGCTCCACCAATCCTTCTATAGGCTTTTACTGGCATAAAACACCTCAAGAATTGACAAGGCAGTAAAAGCAGCCAAAAATACGCGTCGCAACTCCACTTGTAAAAAATGCACCATGTGAATGACAGCATATCTTTTACATTGGAATCAGTACGAGTCCGCATAGGGCATTGCTTAAATTGTATTTTGGCGCATATTTGTAGAACAGACAGCAGGAGACACAGCCAGCAGCCTCAGGGCTGGAGCAGTGGAGAGTATCTATGGGATTTTTATTAATATTATAGCAGTACCAGAAAAAACAGCGAGAAAAAAAAAAAACTGATTATGGTAACATGGACAAATCCTTTAAGATTAATAGTATTTGAATTTCTACTCAAAGGATCAAGTAGGTACGTTGCTGAATGTTTAGATTTCACCACACAACTCCCCCGAAGTCAGAGAAATGATTTCACAAGAATACTTCATACAGAACACACAGTACACTCCTTTATATATAGCCACAGAGGGCACTGTCAATCAAAATAATCCAGATGGGAACATCCCCTTCTTGTTCTTGGAAATGTAACCTATAAGATTCGGTGCAGGTTATAGGAATATACACTCAGTTTATAACAAAGATAGGAAACTTAAGCATTTGAAGATGATGAGCCTAATCCAAGACGGACAGATAGACAAATGATGGGGGCAGATATATGGGGAGAGGGGAGAGGCAAGACCGAGGGGACCAGAAAGAAGATGAGGGAGGTGGAAATGAGGACCAAGATGGGGCACTGAGTGGGGGAGGGGACTGCGCGTGACAGAGGAAGGAATGGAAAATGAAGGTTGAACAGTGGGGCGCAAGAAACAATCTTGGGTGTTAAGGCGGTCCCCGGGGTTACATACATAATAGGGGACTGTAGGGTTTGTTCTTGTAAGGTGTAATTTGTATGCATATACGAGAACATGTATTATTTAGTAGACATGTGGTGTAGCATGTGCAGTGAGTGAGACTGGTTAGTTCCACGAGCTACAAAATCGCGCCAGGCATTCCAACACCCACATGTTAGAATTTTTGTTTGGTATGGGTAATGATCTAGTACATGTGTTTAAACATTTGCTGCTGTGGCATCTGGCCAGCGTGTAGTTCCACATTTTACATAATGCAGCATTACTACACCACAAAATAGGACATGTGTTTAACAATTTGCTGCCTGTTGGCCATGCTGGAACCTGTAGTTCACGTAGACTTACTAACTGTGAAGAACGATGGGAATTAACAAATGCCAGCATGCCACACCATACATGTTAAACACATGTAATCAGTCCATGTGTGGTATGGAATACTGGCACTAGTACTACCACAACTACAAATGCTAGCATACTACACTCATGACTATTTGTATGTGCTGGATGATTAGCACTTGTGTTGTTTAACATGGGTGGTGTAGCATGCTGGGATTTGTAAGTTCAGCTAAGCAATTTTAGCTGATGTGGACCATGGGAAACTTCAGTGTACCTGATGTCACATCACATGTTAATGACATGTTCTAAGGCAGAGGGGACGCCTGTATTAGTGGCACGCAGCTTCATATGGTATATTAGGGACTGAGGAGGGTGGGAAGGTGCTGTATTCCATCACAATGCTTTAAATGGGGCAGTTCAACAAGGGGGTCATGTATTGTTGTAGTATAGTGAGCGCAAGCAGCTCCTATAGACCAAAGGGGGGAAGCACACGGTGTCGAGGGGAAGTGATTATGTGATTGTATTAGGTGCTTGAAGAGCTACAGTGGTCATTTCTCTAGTTAGCATTGTATCATGGTGGATGGGGCTCAGCTTGGATCTTTCCCTATGAAGTTTAGTATAAGCCCGTAACAAGTGATTATTGCTGGCAGATGGTTACTGCCTTACCTGCCAGTTTGTCTTAGCCTGACAGCGGCTAGTCGTATATTCTTGTAGCCCTGATGAAACAGCAGTGAACTTTACTGCTCTTCTAGGACCCAGGAGAGGAGACTGCAGGAAAAAGATGGGAGCTGCTGTGGTTCATAATTCTCCTTAATATAAGGATGATAAGAGCTGTCAAGCTGCAGCATGGGGTCGACGACTCGGCACAACGCTGTCCCAATACAGACCTCTGCTTGTTCTCTCCCATCTGAGGTAACACCTTCTGAGATCACTTTTCCTGGTCTGTGAGATGCCTATGGCAGTGAGCTCATCACTAACACCAGCCCCACACACACGCAGGTCGACTCCAATTGGACGTTTGCCTGGTGATGCAGTGACTGTACTAGGACAGGAGGAGGGACCAATGGAGCTGTAGCCGACACAGATTGGGGGCGTGTCATAAATGGACAAAAGCGAGGCATAAGAGGCGACTGCAAGTAAAACAGCAATCGCTGCTAGACACACAGTTAAAGCAGCCATCACGCGCTGCTGATGAGATGAGGGAGACGGGCTGCTCAGGCTGGATTGCCCTGCAGGTATGTCCCAGACTTGCGGCCGTTCCGATATTATGGGGCATGATGTGCTTGTGTGACGTCAGCTCACGTCGAGCCACGCCCCTCCTTCAAATCCCTGTTCGTACATTATAGGGACAGTCGTATGTCGGGAGTGCACGTAAAGTCGTCGGACTGCCTGTACTGCATTCACATTCTCGAATGACAGATGAGTCGCTTATTGATGTCTTACAGTTGCCTATTATTCCTGTATTCAAACTTATACTGTGCAGACTATGCATCCACATTAAGGATTACTTGGAAATCTGATAAATAAGGGGAAGTGCTGTCTTAAGAAGGTGAATCTAATCCTGATGCGTTATCCTGCTGAGAGCATAGGTAATGATAGATGGAGAGAAGTGGAGATACTGAGATAGAAATCCTCTTTATATTATTTGGTTTACAGAGCAGGATTTCTGAGTAAAGAGCATGAGATAAATCCAGACAGGGACTCATTACCCCGATTCAACCAGGCAGTGACTTGCCCAGCTTTCCTTGGCAAAAGAGACTAAAATACAAATCCACTGCTATGCGGCGGAGAAGGCAGCTCATTATTCAACATTTGTATATTTTATCCGTTTTCTATTCAGAAATCCTGCTCCAAACCACATAACCCTATAATTCACTACGAGACTCCGGTTAACCTTTAACAGTTTGGCTGAATGATGAGTGAATACACTCTTTGTTAGCTGAATTGGATGCATTGAACCAGAGTTTCCTTATGTTGATGTGGGGTCTTCAATCCGCAGAAGCTGACTGTGACGTTCTGACAAGAGTTTTATGTTTCATGATATGTGAAGAAAGGCCAGCCTAATCAGCACTGTCGTTGATTGTAGAGATGAATATGAAACCTGGGAAACACCAACACTATATAACTATGTATTTCACATTTAGAAACTGAATAAAAAAAAAAAAAAATTGCTTATTCTGATGTTATTAATGAAATTATCCTCCAGATACATTCCTTTGACCAATCTGTGCATGGAGAGATGCAATTGTATGCTCTTTAGGGCAGTTGCCAGACCTTGTCGCCAATTCAGACCACGCTAGAAAGTATTTTACATGCGATCCAATATTAATTTATTAGGGACCTTTGTGTAGGGTGTTAGAAAGGTTGAGTCTCACTACAGGATTGCTTTTTAGTGTTTAAGATCTTGCTAAAAACAAGTCACTTTGCAATATATGTTCCATTAACAGTGTACTACCCAATCTGAGATATACCACCTCTTGATATTGGCGTTGATCAGATCCTTCAGGTCGCTATCTCTAGCAGATCCTGTTCAATCTTTCATGATTGGCTGCCAGCACTGGTTGCTGTATAGCTACAGGAACGGACTTCTACTGCAGATATAGCCTAAGTAGAAGCCAGTAAACCACAGACCCCTGAATATTTAGACTCGAGTGAACCAAGGAACCAAACAGAACGTGGCGGTTGAGTATGAAATCATGTAGTGAGACAACCCCATTAAGAGAGATGCCGCATTAACTGTCCTATCCAATGTGCAATTGCATCTCCCCAGGCCTGATATCAGATTGGTTGGGAGGGTATGTGTGAGCAACCCCTTCAAACATTGGAGTGATCCAAAGAAATATTGTGTGAATTGGCAAAAAGAAGCGAGACGCTACCATTTACTAGATCTAAATCAAACATTGTTCAAATGGATTTTTACATGTATATTTTTCTTTGATGCCTTTTATTGGCACAACTATGCATTAAAGGGAATGTGTCATCAAAAAATGAGTCATTATTTAAGTCCCATTTTTATGTTGATTTTTTTTATATTTTCATTTATCAACTTTCAATATCTAATAATTCTTAAAGGAGTTGTCTCCCCTTACAGAGTTTCATTCAGAATGCATGAATGTAATTTACTGTCACTTCTGGTACAGGACTGACTCTATTTTGCATAACAGTCATGCTCTGTGCTTTCAGTTGATCTATTAGATCAGATTAGCTAAGAAGCTTTTCTAAATTGCTCTCTAGAAGGACTATCTGATCCCACGCAAACACAAAAGCTCCCGCCAATTACAGTTCTGTTTATTTTACATAAATCAAGCTTTTTACTGCTCAGCAGCAAGGACACTGCCAAGACCTGTGTGATGATGTCAATCACTGTTATCTCATTGAACAAACAGCAGGGGGAGAGCCATTACTGAGGGAACTGAAATAGCCAGGGAGGTCATAAATTCACTTGTATCTCCTTAAGGAAAACAGAGGAACAAAGCAATATATTTGGAAAATGTCTTTATTTTGTGTTCCCTACAATTTGAAAGCTATTCTTTGTAGCGAGACAATCCCTTTAAGTCTTGCAGTTTTCACTTTGGCCACTAGGCCTTGTCTGCACTGCTTTAACAGCAGTCAGAGAGATGCTTTACAGTAGCTTCATGCACATAGGAGACTTAAAGGGGTTGTCTCGCTACCTATAGATGTAATGGTTGGGATGGCAGGTTCATCCACATTTTATGTAAACTACCCCATATTTATGTAACATGGCTGGTCCATTGTAAACCAAGCACTTGTCAGCCTTTGTTTCACCCATACACCCTAATAGATTGTAAGCTATTGCGAGCAGGGCCCTCACACCTTGTGTCTCATTTGTCAGTAGCTTTTTTATAATGTAATGTCTGGTTTGTCTGTGTTTATTCCCTCTTATTGTAAAGTGCTGCGGAATATGTTGGCGCTATATAAATAAAGATTATTATTATTAGTCTGTACATCACATCATGTCAACTCATCTGTTTCTTGGTTACACTCACAGGGGCGTTTTATGTTCTACTAGGCTGCAGTAGAAGCCAGGTCTGTAGCTATAGCAACCAGTGCTGGCAGCCTATCGTGAGAGATCAAACAGGTCTGTAGCTATAGCGACCTGAGGAGTCGATGCAGCCCATCCAAAAGGGGATATCTAGGAATAGGTTGGACACTTTTAATGGACACATATTGCAAAGTGACTTGTTTTTGCAAGATCTTTAACATGAAAAGCAATATTTGTAGTGAGACAACCCCTTTAAGATTGACTCAGTCCCATTCACTTCTATAGGAGTTTTCTAGTCATGCTCTGTGACCTGGGAAGAAATCCGTGTGCAGAGAGGTAAAAGGGTGAACTGTGACCATCTCCTCTTGTGACTGGTGGATCCTGTGTTATCTATTCACACTGGTGTCTGCTTTCAGTTTGACCCTCTTTGTGCTGATAATGAGCAGACAACTGAGAATCTTTCTGTACAGAACAGGAAGTGTCAGAAAACTATTAGGCTTAGTGGTCAAAGTGAAAACTGCAGGACTTAGGAATTATTAAAAAAAATATTGAAAGCGATATGAAAATTAAAAAAAAAATATATAACCAAAAATTCTTAAATGTATTTAAGAATTAAATGTGAGTTAAATAAGTCATTTTTGATGACACATTCCCTTTAAAGAAAAAAAAATAAATAAACTATTCTGTGTCAAACACCAAAATACACATAATTTGTGAATTTTTTTGGAATCCCCATCGACTTCATTCTAAAATTACACATGTAAAACAACACATTTACACAAAAAGAAGTGACATGCACTTATGCAACACGTACTAAAGATGAGTAAAAGGAAAAACTGCACCTAATGACGTGTTTTCCCAAGCAAAATGGAATACAACAGTTGTGTTTTAGGGCTTGCAGGGTTTTCTGTCTGTATTACAGAAGGTTTTCGGATTTGAAAATCATCTTTAAAGCGACTTAAATAGATGTTCTGGTCGGAGGGTTTTTGACACCGCCAACGTAACGAAAAACTTACAACAGGTCATTCTTCCGCCCAGTTTTCGGGTGGAACATGAACACGTCAGTGGTTGGGGGGGGGGGTGAATCCACAAACAGAACCGTCCCCCAAAACGACAGAAACGATGTCAAAATACCAGCTGGATTCTTTTAATAAGAATAATAAGAATGCAGCCAGTATTTTAGCCTGCCGTGTGGATGCACCCTCAGGGTATTTTCAAACAGGATAATTTCGGCACGCATTTCGCGTCGTATTTGCGCTCTAATACGAGTGATGTGCGCCAAAATTACGGTAATCCACAGTTCTCATAGAAAACTATGGATTACGCTTCCTCTCCCCGGGCGTATAATACGATCGTATTGTACGCCCGGGGAGATAAGTGACATGGGGAGATAATGGGGATCTTAGGCCTGGGGTGTGGCCCCCCCGTCGCGGGAATAGCGCCGATCAGCGCACTCCCAAACCAAGGAAATTTGCGGGGCATACTCTACGCCCCGCAAATACGCCGTGTGAACATAGCCTTACTGATGCATTTATTGGTGCATATAAGGTGCATTTTAAACCCCAGAAAACGCCATACAGACCCAGCCTAAAGTGGCAATACCTTCCACCATCTCATGGCAAAACACAGTACTGGTTACCGCACCTGTGAATGAGCCACTCCAGGCACTTCTGAGCTGGCTTCAGCATGAAGTAAGGGGATAGATGTGTAAGAAACAGAGATATGTTCTCATCCAGCTGTTGGTTACGGTGTGTCGCCACTGCGCCCCGATCTTAAAAAGCGATCAAAAAGGGGTCCCCTAAAAAAACGAAAGGAAGCATCAATCCCCATAAGTTCTTCCAGTCCGGTGCATCCTAAAGAGTAGAAGACACACTTAAAATATAAAAAAAACAAAACATACAAGTCTGATGTGTGGGGGTCTTTTACCAACACCTCCCATCAATAACAAAATAAAGGGTCTATAGCATTCTTAGTACTGTACCCCCTTTGTGTTCTTGAATAGTATCTGTTTGGTTAACAGGATGATGAATTTTTTGAAGAAAACTAGGCTCAGTGTTTTTACAGTGTATTAGGGACGAACTTCTCTTTCGGGGATCACTATGGTCCCACCCGCCCTTCCTGTGAATTTAATTCACATCGGTTTCCATAGCACAACAGAGATAACGCAAGGGTGAGGACTTGTCAGCCCAAGGGAAAATCAAGTTAAAAGGTTTCATTTCATTAAATGGCCTTCAGAATAAGGGGACAGTGAAACCAAGCAACTTTGCAATTTGATGTCATTTGCAAAGCTGTCTTTGTTTTCACATTTCTACCTTATCTTCTGTTTCTGTAAACACTGTTCCCCAGTGCCGGTCGGATCCACCTCCTTTCATTTCATTGGTGACGGCTCTACTAATTTACATTCTGTCTGGCCCCCGGTCGTATTCACGGGAGCATACATTCCTGCGCCTCTCACTCAGACTAAGGGGCCGGGAGCATTTCACTCTGCACAGCCAGCAGCTGCACAGTAACACTGCATCTGCTTCTACAATCAGAAAACAGCAGAATTGTGCCTCGGTGCTTAAATGCTCCTGCGTGTAAACATAGCGGTGAGATCTGTGCTGTTCTGGATTAGTTCGTAGAAGACTGGATTCAATTCCAAAGAATTCTCTCTCTTACAGTGGAAAGCAGCCCAATCGGTCCCCAAAGATTTTCCAAATGCTTAAATCATACTGAGTTATGTGCGCAAAATACACCTCCGTTGGTATTTCCCTCCCACACGCCTTGCACATATCCACCCTGGTACTTCTGACCTCTGTTGGAAACAATGTGGCCAAAAAGGGCACACTACTCCATGTCTGGTGGGTTGTCCCACATTCAACTTTTGGAAGTCAGTTTTTCAATTACTTTATACAGTTCCCGGTTTTACTGTAGCCGACCCAGAACTAGCGGTCCTAGATATAGGTTTCTAGATTTCCCGCCCTTTTTAAAGTACAGTTTTCTTTCACGACTAATTGCAGCACGGACAACTCTAGCTCGAAACTGGAAGACTCCCCGTGTTCCTCCCCTATCGGAGGTAATTAATAGAGTTAACTTTCAATGTTCATGTGAACTTAAAACTTTTTTGACCCTCCACATGTCTGCATTTAAAAAAAGATTACTATTGGCAATCCTGGGCTGACGTCTCGGTAAATTATGTTGGTCATACAGTACAATCGACAG
Organism: Phyllomedusa bahiana; assembly: GCA_025379985.1. Classification (NCBI taxonomy): domain Eukaryota; kingdom Metazoa; phylum Chordata; class Amphibia; order Anura; family Hylidae; genus Phyllomedusa; species Phyllomedusa bahiana. The sequence continues at coordinate 24,039 of JAODAL010052997.1, forward strand.
TCATTTAACAGTGCTGCGTTATACATCTCCCTCCCTTCCCTTTCACCGTTAATGAGCAACATACTTTTCTCGGTGCACCTTGAACACCAGCCGTTTTAATTTGATTATTTCTTTGAATATCTCATAACTTTTCTCCCAAGGAATATTTTATTCAGTGTATTTAATTGGAAGTTTTGTACTGTGCTTTATGTGCTTCTATGTCTTTTCTGATACCAACCTATGTTACAAGTGCGATTGTTGTGATACTGTTTTTGCAAATCTCAAGTTTTGTATTTGTTTAAACTGCTTATACTGTGTCTTCAATAAACCACTGTTTAAAGAAGACTGGATTCAACTGTAACAAACCTCCAGCTGTGGAGGGAGAAAAAAATCAGTGCTCTGATTCACGAAGGTTTTTCTGGGACTAAATGCGGGGCCGGGGATGTAAACAAAAACTTTTAAAAAAATTTAAATGCATAGGAAGGGGAACAAAAGTGACATGAACGGGGGAAGGGGGGGGGTGTGGGGATTTTTCATCCCCCTTTTTTATTTTAAGAAAACCCCCGACTGGGGGGGGAAAAAACCCCCCCTGGATTTCAGGAAATGAGAGAATCAAGCTTCAAGAAAACAGCAGAACTAATGAAGCGATACATCCCGTTTAACCTTTAAATCACATTAAAAACCATTAACCCTAACTTAAGTTGGCCTGAATTGAAGTTTGCCCCAAAAACGGGAAAAAAAAATTTTCTCCAAATCCCTTTGGGTTTTGTTCACAAAGGTTTTAATTTTTTGGGGCTCTTTTTTCGCGTACTTGCGCTCTAATACGAGCGAGATGCCCCCCGCAATTACGTAATCCATACTCTCACAGAGAACTAAGGGTTTTCGCCTCGTTCCCCCCCGCCCCCCCGTACCCAAATTACAAAACAAAAAATTTTACGCGCGGGGGGGATAAGCGAAAGTGTCAAAAATACTCGGCTGCCGGCCACCCCCTCCTCCCGTGCTGATCAGCGCGACTTCCAAAACACCTGGCTTTTTTTGCGGTGAGTGTTAACATAACCCCTTTGTGTAATCACAAAAACATTAAACTTTCACAAAGATGGGAAAACCCTGGTTTCAAAGTAAAAACTAGACCCCCATCTTCCCCCTTTTTGAAATAAAGGGAATACTGCCCAACCCCAAAGATGCCTTTTTAGCCAAAAAAATTTCTATTTTTTTAAAATACATCATTTTTAAGGGGGGGCCAGTGTATTGATGAACATTGCCTTTCACTTGATCAATTGAATTTGAATAGACAGAAAAGGGGGGGGCCCCCATGTATAAAAAAAGTAAATTTTTTTAAATTTTCAGGGAAAACATTGGGCAAGCCAAGAATTCTAAGGACTAAAAAATGGAGAACCCGAAAGGGTTCCCCGGGTTTTTGACAAAATAAACAAGAAAAAATTTTTTTTTTTTTTTTGTACCCGTGTATTCTAATTTAAAAAAATTTAACAGGAAAACCCTTTTGGAATGAAGGCAGCTGATGAAAACTGGTCGCATTTTTCTCCAGAATAATCTCACTAAAATAAATAGGCCTTTAAAAGG
>JAODAL010052998.1:0-25598 GCA_025379985.1 Phyllomedusa bahiana
AGATATCTAGAGGTTTTGGGCAGAGGGTGTTGGAAAGGGGGGGGTTTGTGGGGGAGGGGCCTTGTAGGTCATGGATAGTAACCTCAAATTAATTCGCTGGGCAGTGGGAAGCCAGTGTAGGAATTGGCAAAGGGGAGAGACAGAGGAGAAGCGAAGAGAGAGGTGAATCAGACGGTCAGCAGAGTTGAGGATGGATTGAAGGGAAGCAAGGGGTACCCCAGAAGGGAGAAAAGAAAAGAAGGATGTTACAGTAGTTCCTTTGGTTTGGGGGAAAGACCCAAAGGGAAAATTTACTAAATTTTTTTTGTGGGACGAAGTTAAGGGGAAACAGTGGATTTGTGAGAGATTTTTTAAAGGGGGGGGCGCAGGGGGAGGGGAAAAAGGCTTTGGGTTTAAAAGGGGGGTAACCCAGAGAAAGCCTGGGCCCCCAGAAACTTTTGGATGCCCCCCACCCACCCTTTCCCCTGACGACAAACCCTTTACCGTTACCCCTTTTGTCATGCGTTAAATTCATAATACAGGAGTGAATACCCTCACCCCTAGAAAATCCCCTTACTGCTTCCAAAAAAACCCACTATACCCATATTAACTTTACCCAATTTGCACTATAAATATGGACTGGATTATACTGCCAGAACCCAAGGGCCCCAAAATTTTCCCCCCACATAGTGGACCCAATACCCCTATACTATTACTAATAAAGATCAAATTTTTACTTTTTCCCCAATTTTTTTATTTTTGGTAGTACCAGTGTAGACAAGTGCCCTACAAACCGGTATGTAACCTCCATACCCGTGGAAAATATAGTTTGGGAGGGCCCCAGTGTACCCCAGACTCTGCCGGGTATGTAAAATGATTATAGTGCAGGTTACATCTTGTGACCCCAAAAGGTGACGTTTCTCTACCCGGGTTTTTGATTTTCCCTTTTGTTCTGCAAAACCGGTTCCCCGACCCCACATGATGACTTCCCCCCGGCCACTCGTCCCTGGCCCCAAATTTGGACACAAAACTTTTCCCTTAAACAAAAGTCCTTCTAAAAGACTAGAGAGGGGAAAAACAGACTGAAATGCCAGTCACTGCTATAGAACCCCCCCCCCCAGCCCCCAACAGGAAAAAAGGGGGTTGGAAACTGGTGTGAAGAGTAGGTTCTGTGAAACAGCATGGGAAGGGCCCCATGTTTAATGCTCCCGGGAAAAAGAAAAAGGGTTTGGGCACATGGACGTCTGGCAGCTGCGTTTTTTAGATACTTTTTTTGGAAAGCAGTTTTTAATGCGTTTTTCTTCTGGTGAAAAAAACGGATCCAAAACATTGTGTGAACATACCCTAAGGGCCAGTTGTTTGTGGCCTGAACGCGTCGAGTCATTAGTTCCGGTATGTGCTTACTTTACCCATTTCTAATAAAATGCTGGATTCTATTCATTTGGAATACTGGGACAGTTCTGCTTCTGTAAATATTTGGGAATGTATGTGAAACATGAAATAATGAAAATTTTTAAAATTTGCCCATTACTCTATACTGGAACTATACACATGTCAAATTAGGTTCATAGTGACATTTTGATCAAACTGTGCTCAGACAATATGCGAACTGTGGCGCAGGTGACCCTTATTTCAGATGGTGAATTTCTATTCAGATAGGACACGATATGCTGTCCCCGGTAAATGACTACATCTTTATGTCATGAAGTTGTTTTACAGTTACAGAGATATTTAGGTGCGGCTAACTAAAACTTCTATTAATTAAGACTTTGTCAACATCACCAGAGCGTTGCAGTGTCTATGGATTTTTTTTTTTTTTTTAACAAATGTCTTGGGAGAAGTCATCCAGATGCCGAAAACCTGAGCAACTCAGTCATATCCACTGGTCATTATGCATTAGACTGAAGCGACAATCGTGTATGTTTCATATTCACAGCTAAAGAGGATTCATCAGAAACTTTGCTGTCAGGCTCTGTTCATCCTGCAAGGCCGAGTGCATCCAGGTGAGTGCATCAGGTGGAGTTTGTACATCCAGGTGAGTGCAGCCTGGTGAGTTGCAACCAATTGTATCATCAAAAGTCTACAATGTGTGTCAATGGGCTGGTAATTCCAGCTGCCTGCTGCCTGTGAATAGTACAGGCAGTCCCCGGGTTACAAACGATATAGGGACTGTAGGTTTGTTCTTAAATTGAATTTGTTTTATATGTAAGCTGAAAAGTTATATTTATTATAATGTAATTACAGCAAAAAATTTTTGGGAATAGTACATGGAACACAGTTTTCTACATTGGGTTTTGCTGTCTGTGCCCTTTTTTTAGAAGATTTCACCTAACCTTCTGTATGTCATGTGCAGCTGTGGCATGCTGGCACTTGGTTATCATGGGCCGTGACTCAGTGTTGAATGTCAGCCACCCCCATAAGTCTCCGTTTGTAACTAGGGGACGTATGTAAGTAGGGGACTGCCTGTATACATAATGGGACCTGCACTAAGAGGTTAGTAAGAATCAATGGTGTAACATAATGCTAATATGCCCCAAAATACAGCTTGTAACCTCAACTATCAAACGTCATAAGTAGCACTGATCTTCTCATATGGCAAAGTGGGACATTTTGGTCCCAAGATCAGGAATGCCTACAACCCCTGTACTTTGTATAGCCTCACCCCTGCTACGCTAAAGTCCCACATGCAGTTTTGGTGGGAGTTTTAACCCCTTAGTGACCAAACCATTTTTTTTTCCATTTTGTCCATCTTCACATTACAAAAGCTGTAACTTTTTAATTTTTCTGTTACTATATCCATATGAGGTTCTTTTTGTAACAGGTTTAAAGGGGTTTTCTCACTACAAAGATTAGCTTTCAACATGCAGGGAACAGTAAATAAAGACTTTTTCCAAATATCTTGCTTTGTTTATTTATTTTTTGTTGAAAAGATAAAAGTGATTTTCAGTCTTGAGTGCACTCAGGTTTCTCTAGGTTACCGACCTGCTCTGTCCTGCTGTCTTATCTGATAGCAGGGATAATGTCATCACTCAGGATGGCATATAACTACAACAGCTTTGAATGTTATTGATTAACAAAAAAAAGGAGACAAATTTTGTTTACTTTAGCTCTGAAGTTTCTCTGGACTTTAAATACACATCTCCTGCTCTCATGTCAGAATTATTAGTAGACCTTTGAATACAGAGCTGATAGGTAATCACTGCCATAGAACCAAGCACAGCCTGGCCAGGAAGAGACAGGATGCATGAATGAAAAGTGGTTGTGGTTCTGTGAAACAGTCTGGTGAGACAATTTCTTTCATTTTCAACCCCTTTCTGACATTTGATATACATTTATGGCATGGTGTCAGTAAGGAAGTAAGGAGAGGGCTCACTTGATGAGCGCCTACATGCATAGCAGGTAATGGCTGTTTGTTATAGTAAAAGAGTTTTAAAAATGTAAAACAAAGATAAAAAATAATCGTTATTTTGCCATTTTAGAAATAAAATAGCAAACAAAATAAAAAAGCAAAACATAATCATTATTGTTGCAACTATAAAAGTCCAATCTATCAAAATATAACATTATTTATCCCGTACGATGAACACTGTAAGGAAAAAGTTCCAAAATTCTGTTTCACCTTCCCAAAAAATTAGAATAAAAAGTGATCAAAAAGTCACATATAGCCAAAAATGGTCCCAATAAAAATTTTATTTCATCCCACAAAAAATGAAACCTCGCTTAGGTCTGTAGATGGAAAATAATAAAGTTATTTGCAGAAAATGGTGCTGCAATACAAATATAGAAAATAAAAAGTTTTTCAATTTTTTAAATAGTGATGAAATTAAAACATTTGGTATCACTGAGATCGTACTGACCTTCAGAATGAAAATAACTTGTCAATTTATACTGAACAGTGAACGACAAAAAAAATAAAGCTTAGAAAAAAAAATGGTGCAATTGTGTTATTTTGTTTTATTTTCACGGTCCACCCCACAAATAATTATTTGGGGGTTTTATTATATGGTAAGGTCAAAATTACATCTTGTCCTGCACAAGCCAAGTCCTCATTTGTCTACATGGCTGGAACAATAAATATGTTATGGCTCTTGGCAGGCAAGGAGTAAAAAGTTAATGTGATGTATACAAGTCACTGTGGGCGGTAAGAGGTTAATAGCACCATTTGGGAGTACATATAACTTATTTGATCAACTTTAACTCTTTTTGGAAGGAATCAGGGCTTGTTTTTTTGCGGAATGACTTGTAGTTTTTACTGACACAATTTTTAGGTACATGAGACTTTTTGATCCCCTTCTATTCTGTTTTTTGGGAACCAAAATCAGAATCAGAAGTTTTGACATTCATTGTATTGGATAAATCATATGATAGTTGTATACTTTTTGTATTCGCAGTGGAGTGTAAATAGGGCTTGTAAGAAAGCTGCAGCTCTATCTCGGGACAAACTTTTATCAACTTTGAAAAAAGTAGGAACATCCTTTAATAAGGTTGTTTTCTCCACTAAATATAGTCCCCAATTGAAAGAAATTGTTACCATCATTAAAAGAAATTTACCTATCTTGTCATCACAAAGTAACATAAGGGAACTATTTGAAAAAGATCAGGTAAAGTTTGTTTCAAAAAGAGGAACCACTATAGGTGCGTTAGTTTCCCCGAGTTTGTATCAATCTGATTTGGCATCTGATGTTCCGTGCTGGCTCTCACAGAAGGGCTTTTATAAGTGTGGCCACTCAACGTTTAAATGCTTGCAAACATACGAAGATCACTAAAACTTTTACCTGTACTGCAACAGGTGATACATTTGATATTGCATCGTATATAAATTGCAACACAAAATATACCGTGTATTAATTTACATGCATATATTGTGGTCTTCAGTATGTTGGCAGCCACAACTACGGCTCTAAAAGTGAGGATTCGTCGTCACCTTTCTGATGTTAGGAGACCTCTAACTTTGGGTATGTCTATGGCTTCTAAACATTTCATTGAAAAACACGATAGAGATGTGTCAGGTTTTAGTTTCTCTGGAATAGAACGAGTCTCCTTGCCAGTAAGAGGTGGTGATCATAAAAAGAAACTTATAAATAGAGAGACTTGGTGGATCTATCAATTAGGTACAGGTGTCCCAGATGGTCTCAATAAGGCCATGTTCACACGGCTTATTCTGGGACGTAATTCAGTCCGTAATTACGCGCCGAAGTGCACCAATTACAGGCTGAATCCGTCCCAGTAACTACGGTAATGCACAGTTCTCATAGAGAACTATGGATTACGTCTCCTCTCCCTGCTCGGCGAATCTGCCGGGCGGGGAGATCATTGACATGTCACTTTCTAGCGGCGTCTACGCGCCGCTAGCAATGACTGTCTATGGGCCGGCGAAGTGCCGGCCCCCCGCTCGCTCCCACCCCCGCTCCCCGCCCCAGCCCCCCTGGCCACACGGCGTAATTGCGGGGCGGAATTACGCCCCGCAGTTAAGCCGTGTGAACATGGCCTAAGAGACATGATATTATGTACCACTATTGATACAGTTTCATGCAGCAGTGTTTTTATACATTTAAGGTTTTAAACGTAGTCATTATCACCTTTGTATATGTCGTAGATCCACCAACAGAACACCATTGGGTTAATATTTTCTTTTCCCAGGGGTGTGATCACATGACCAGATGCATACATATAAAGGTAGATTTTCATTGTGTATAGTTACGCTATGAATAAGGAGTATTTTCTCTGAAACGCGTTAGCGAATCTTGCTACGTGATGTATCGTATGTACGCTTTTTAATTGAATGTGAAATAAAGTACAAGATTTTACCTCACCTGGATTGAAGCTGGATACCTGTACGTTTTTTTTATTATTACTTTTTGTTGTTACAGGTGCAGCCATAACAATTATGTGTAGATTTTTAATTTTTTATTTCCATAAATTGGGAATTTTGTAAAGGAAATATGGGAATGTATTTTTTGTTTAACCAGGATTTCTGTTTTTCTTTATGTCTTGATGATTATTATTATTTTTAAACGTACAACCATTGGATCATTCCTAAAATACACTGTATTACTTATATATGGAAAACTGACAAGATATCTTATTAGGCCCTAAATTTGGCAGAGCCTTTTTGGGCCAATGCAGGAAACAAGTCTGGAAATACTGGACAGAATCTTAACATTATTATGCATTCTAACCCTTTACTGACATATGACGTATGAGTACATCAAAGTGTCAGTAATGGACTTTGTAGTTATGCCCGTGGCAAAATCGCAGGCTCCCAATTGGTTAACATGGCAGCGATGGAAGCCTTCACAAGGCTTCCAGCTGCCATGTTTTCAGTTATACTACTTCCTGTCTCCATAACCAGCCAAGGTAAAACCAACAGCGGCAGCCTGATACTATCAGAATGGGAAGAACCATCGATACTGGTCCCTTCCCATTCTAAAAATACCAGCCTGCAGCTGCTCCAGAAGGGACCTCACATTAGGGTCCGCTCCTGATGGTTACCGGCTCTTCCCAGTACCCCTGGTGCATTGGGTACTGGGGTAATAGTGACACAGATTTAGTGTCAGCCTTGGGCTACAAAAACCACCGCTGGCTGACACCAAGCCTGAGCAATAGTAATGAAGAGGTGTCTGTCAGATACCTCCACTACTATCACTGGAATTATATGGGGAAAAACCCACACACAAATTGCACAAAAAAACTTTTATTTAAATAAACACTCCCCGACACCAGCCCGCTTTAAGCATTTTATATGAAAAAAACAGATCCAAAGTTGATCCGATAGAGTCCACCGAATCCGACGTAGTCCAAATTGGAACCTGTAAATCAGGCATCCTCAAACTGCGGCCCTCCAGCTGTTGGGAAACAAACTCCCATCATGCCCACTGTATTGATTATTTATTATTATTATTATTATTATTATTATTATTTATTTTTAAAGCGCCATTGATTCCAGGGCGCTGTACAATCGAGGGGTTACATACAATACATAAGTCAAACGAGTACAAGGATAAATGAACAATGACAATTGGCACGACAGAGGGAGAGAGGCACCCTACCCGCGAGGCTACAATCTACAAGGAGGGGAAAGAGACAGAGGTGGGGCAGACATGTATAGGGGGAAGTTGTGACAAGTTTAGTGAAGGTTAGGCAAGCCTGAAGAAATGGGTTTTCAGGTTACTTTGAAGTTGGTGAGAGTGGGGAGAGTCTGATGTGTTGGGGCAGTGAGTTCCAGAGTGTGGGGAAGCATGAGAGAAGTCTTGGAGACGGTTGTGTGAGGAGCTGATAAGGGGGGAGCAGAGGAGAAGGTCCTGTGAGGAGCGGAGAGTGCGTGAGGGGAGATACCTGGAAATTTGGGCAGAGATGTATGGAGGGGAGAGGTCGTGGAGAGCCTTGTATGTCATGGTAGTAGCTTGAAATTAATTCGTGGGCAATGGGAAGCCAGTGAAGGGATTGGCAGAGGGGAGAGGCAGAGGAGTAGCGAGGAAAGAGGTGGATAAGACGGGCAGCAGAGTTAAGGATGGATTGGAGGGGAGCGCGAGTGCTAGATGGGAGGCCACAGAGAAGGATGTTGCAGTAGTCTAGGCGGGAGATGACAAGGGCATGGACCAGCATTTTTGTGGTGTCATAGTTGAGGAATGAGCGGATGCGAGAGATGTTTTTCAGGTGGAGGCGGCAGGCAGAGGCAAGGGTTTGGATGTGCGGTTTGAAAGATAGAGCGGAGTCTAGGATTGCCCCAAGACAGCGGACTTGTGGGACCGGTGAAAGTGTAGAGCCGTTGACTGTATCGAGAGATCAGGGGCAGGGGTAGAGTTGGATGGTGGAAAGATGATGAGTTCTGTTTTCTCCACGTTTAGTTTTAGGAGACGTGAGGAGAAGAAGGAGGAAATGGAGGACAGACAGTCAGGGATCCGGGAGAGTAGAGAAGTGACATCTGGGCCAGAGATGTAGAGTTGGGTATCATCAGCATACAGGTGGTAATGAAAGCCATGTGATGCTATGAGCTGGCCGAGGCCAAGAGTGTAGATAGAGAAGAGTAGTGGGCCCAGGACTGACCCTTGTGGGACACCAACGGAGAGAGGCCGGGTGGAGGAGGTGGAGCAAGAATGAGAGACGCTGAAAGTCCGATCAGTGAGGTACGAGGAGATCCAGGAAAGAGCCAAGTCCGTGATGCCGAGGGAGGAGAGGATTTGTAGCAGGAGGGAATGGTCGACAGTGTCAAAGGCAGAGGACAGGTCTAAGAGGAGAGCACAGAGTAGTGGCATGAGGCTTTAGCAGTTACTAGGTCATTAGTGACTTTGGTTAGGGCAGTTTCGGTAGAGTGGTGGGGTCGGAAACCAGATTGTAGTGGGTCAAAACCAGATTGTAGTGGGTCAAGAAGAGAGTTGGAGGAGAGGTGGGAGGACAGCTGAAGATAGACGTGCTGTTCGAGGAGTTTGGAAGCAAAAGGGATGAGATGGGGCGATAGTTTGAAAGAGAATATGGGTAAATGGTTGTTTTTTTTATTATTGGAGTGATAGTAGCGTGTTTAAAGGCAGAAGGGAAGATGCCAGAGGTTATCGATAGGTTGAAGAGATGGGTGAGGGCTGGGATGATAGAAGCACTGAGGTCTGGGATGAGGTGGGATGGCAGTGGATCAAGACTACAGGTAGTGAGGTTGGATTTGGACAGTAGAGAGGAGAGCTTGTCATGAGTGACTGTGGCGAAGCAAGTTAAGGCAGAAGAGCAGGTTGCAAGGGTAAGGGAGGGTGGTGGGGACTGCGGGCTGAAGCTTTCTCTGATGTGGTTAATCTTTTGGAGGAAGTGAATGGCAAAGTCATCTGATGAAAGTAGGGATGGGGGAGGAGGTGTAGGTGGACGGAGAAGAGAGTTGAAGGTTTTGAATAATTGTCTGGGGTTGTGGGACAGGGAGGATATGATAGTGGTGAAATAGTTTTTTTTGGCTGAGGCGAGTGCAGACTTAAATATCTGCAGTGAGTGTTTGTATAAGGCAAAGTCATCAATGGAGTGAGTTTTCTTCCAGCGGCGTTCAGCAATTCTGGAAGCTCGCCTCAGCTGTTTGGTAGAGTCTGTGTGCCAGGGATTATATAAATTCATGATGGGAGTTGTAGTTTCCCAACAGCTGGAGGGCCGCAGTTTGAGGATGCCTGCTGTAAATAAACATACATACATACATACATACATATAGGCTGGATACCCTAGACAGCATGCAGGAAAGTTGGGTGACACCCATCGCCCACAGGTATCTTCCAGCGTTCCATGACAGGAATACTGGGTGTCACCTTTGGGGGATGGAGTGTGACCCGGCTTTCCTGGATGCTGAATAGGCTATAATTGCCAGAGTCTGTCCCCTGCGGCCTGTCTCCTGCCCCCTGCAGCTGCCAAAGACAGACTGCAGGGGCAGGAGACAGGAGCAAGGGACAAGAGACAAGGGGGCAACTCCTGCCCCCTGTGATCTATATCCAGCTCCCTGCAGCTGTCAAAGACAGATCGCAGGGGGCAGGAGAAAGGGAGCAGAAGGCAACTTCTACCCCCTATGGCCTGTATCCTGCCCTCTGAGACCGCCAGAGACAGGAGCAAGGGGTAGAAGATAAGTGGGCAACTCCGACCCACTTGCACATTCAAACACACACACACCTCCCACACACACACTGACACACACCACTCCCCCGCACACTCAAACACACACACACCCCTAATCCGCACACTCAAACACACACTCCTCCCACATACACAAATACACACACCCCTCCCCTGCACACTGAAACACACACACCCCTCCCCTACATACTGAAATACACACACCCCTCCCCTGCACACTGAAATACACCCACACCCATCCCCCGCACACTCAAACACACACACCCCTAACCCGCACACTGAAATACACACACACCCCTCCTCCCCACACACACTCTGCCACTCCCCTTCCCATACACACCCCCCTCCCCTAACACACCCCGTACTGCACTCACCTGTCCTGCTGCCGTGTACTGCCTCTTCATGATGAAGGAGCTTCAGGGTACCGCTAAGCCCCGCCCCCTTCCCAAAGTGCTCTCCTGGGCTTCCTGCTCTCGCATGCCTCTTTAGGGTATGTTCGCACAGCGTTTTGGGTCCATGTGAACATCCGCCTTTCTGATGCGTGTCTGGGTCCATCTGAACAGACCCAGACACGCATCTAACAATGAGCAGTGTGTTTAACACTGCCGGCAATGGGAAACACTATCGGCGTTCACATGAGTGATCGCCGATGTGTGTTTGCATCGCGTCCGTCCGATCCGTCCCTCAGATCCATTCCAATAAGTGACTTGTCAATTCTTGGAGCGCATCCGAAAGACGGACCCGTCAAACGCAATGCAAACACGCATCGGTGATCACTCATGTGAACGCCGATACGTCTTTTCCATTGGCGGCAGTGTTAAATACACTGCTCATTGTTAGATGCGTGTCTGGGTCCGTTCAGATGGAACCAGTCACGTATCACAAAAGCGTATGTTCACATGGACCCAAGACGCCGTGTGAACATACCCTTATACATAGAATCTCCGGCATCACTTCAGATGCGGGAGGTTAAGCAACCCAAGCAGGGGTCGGGAAATGGCCCCCATTAGCGGGAGTGACCCGCCCAACCTGGGAGGTTTGGCAAGTATGGTTAAAATACACATACATACTGTTATACCACCTGATATTATTAAAGGGGTTTTCTCACTACAAAGATTAGCTTTACACATTTATATAAATGAATTGTCGTGCACCAAAACTAGAAACTTTATACACCAGGCACGACACATTTGAATGGACCTAAAGTAGGCGCATCAAATATGCTACCGTGTTTCCCCGAAAGTAAGACAGCGTCATACATTCGTTTTACCCCCAAAAGTCCCAGTATGTCTTACTTTCGGGGTATGTCTTATATTGGCAGGTATATGGCCCCATACGCAGGTAATAGGCAGGTATATGTCCCCCATAAGCAGATTATAGGCAGGTATATGGCCCCATACGCAGGTAATAGGCAGGTATATGTCCCCCATAAGCAGATTATAGGCAGGTATATGGCCCCATAGGCAGGTATATGGCCCCATAGGCAGGTATAGGGCATGCTGGTGGCAGGTATAGGTCCAGCTTTAGGCTGGTATTGGCCGCTGAAGGCAGGTAAAGGCAGCTGTAGGCAGGTATAGGGCCGGCTGTAGGCAGGTATAGGCAGCTGTAGGCAGGTATAGGCAGCTGTAGGCAGGTATAGGGCTGGGTGTAGGCAGGTATAGGCAGCTGTAGGCAGGTATAGGGCAGGTAAAGGGCAGGTGTAGGGCCGGCTGTAGGCAGGTATAGGCAGCTGTAGGCAGGTATAGGGCCAGCTGTAGGCAGGTATAGGCAGCTGTAGGCAGGTATAGGCAACTGTAGGCAGGTATAGGGCCGGCTGTAGGCAGCTGTAGGCAGGTATAGGGCCGGCTTCAGGCAGGTATAGGCAGCTGTAGGCAGGTATAGGCAGCTGTAGGCAGGTATAGGGCCGGCTCTAGGCAGGTATAGGGCCGGCTGTAGGCAGGTATAGGCAGCTGTAGGCAGGTATAGGGCCGGTATAAGGCAGGTATAGGCAGCTGTAGGCAGGTATAGGCAGCTGTAGGCAGGTATAGGGCCGGCTATAGGCAGGTATAGGCAGCTGTAGGCAGGTATAGGCAGCTGTAGGCAGGTATAGGGCGGGCTGTAGGCAGGTATAGGCTGCTGTTGGCAGGTATAGGGCCGGCTATAGGCAGGTATAGGCAGCTGTAGGCAGGTATAGGGCCAGCTGTAGGCAGATATAGGGCCGGCTGTAGGCAGGTATAGGGCCAGCTGTAGGCAGATATAGGGCCTGCTGTAGGCAGGTATAGGGCCAGCTGTAGGCAGGTATAGGGCCAGCTGTAGGCAGGTATAGGGCCAGCTGTAGGCAGGTATAGGGCCGGCTGTAGGCAGGTATAGGGCCAGCTGTAGGCAGGTATAGGGCCAGCTGTAGGCAGGTATAGGGCCGGCTGTAGGCAGGTATAGGCAGCTGTAGGCAGGTATAGGCAGCTGTAGGCAGGTATGGGGCAATATATCAAATAAAAAACAAACAATCACTTACCTGGATCCCCGCGCTCTCGGCTCTGCTCTATCTTCTTCTCGGCACAGGCGGGTGACATCATCAGGCCGCGCACGCAGCGTGATTACACACGCTGCCTGTGCCGGGAGCTCCGGACAGCCGCGAGTCTGCGGTCGCCCGGAGGCCACTGCGGAGCACGGAGCGCTCGCTCTCTGCCCCGCAGTGGTATTCCTTCACCTGTGTGCGCTTCGGAGGAGTCGCATATAGGTGAAGGAATCGCGGACAGTGCACGGGCCAGCGCAGCGCCCGGACACTGTGCGCTGTACTCGGCATTCAGCTATATGCGCTCCCTGAGGAGCCGCATATAGCTGAAGCGTCCCTGTCGCCGCATGGGCCATTGCAGCGCCCGAGCGCAGACAACGTACAGTTTACTACGTCTTACTTTCGGGGTACGTCTTACATTAGTCGACCTCCCTACACTCCCCGCTACGTCTTACTATCGGGGGTGTCTTACTATCGGGGAAACACGGTAGTAATGATATGCTATGCACCTACATTATGCTATGCTAGATTAGGTGCATCGATTATACTATACAAAGTATAACAGATGCCAGATTTTTGAAAGGTTCATTCATTCAGGTGCACTATACACTCATTTAATGCGCCTTAAAACTGGTGTGGTAGTGCTTCTTTTTTGACATGTCGCTCAGTGACTGCACCAGCAGAATAGTGAGTGCAGCTCTGGAGGATAATACAGGATGTAACTAAGGATCAGTACAGGATAAGTAATGTATGTACACAGAGACTGCACCAGCAGAATAGTGAGCGCAGCTCTGGAGTATAATACAGGATGTAACTCAGATCAGTTACAGGATAAGTAATGTATGTACACAGTGACTGCACTAGCAGAATAGTGAGCGCAGCTCTGGAGTATAATACAGGATGTAACTCAGGATCAATACAGGATAAGTAATGTATGTACACAGTGACTACACCAGCAGAATAGTGAGTGCAGCTCTGGAGTATAATACAGGATGCTACTCAGGATCAGTACAGGATAAGTAATGTATGTACACAGTGACTGCACCAGCAGAATAGTGAGTGCAGCTCTGGAGTATAATACTGGATGTAACTGAGGATCAGTACAGGATAAGTAATGTATGTGCACAGTGACTGCACCAGCAGAATAGTGAGTGCAGCTCTGGAGTATAATACAGGATGTAATTCAGGATCAGTACAGGATAAGTAATGTATGTCCACAGTGACTACACCAGCAGAATAGTGAGTGCAGCTCTGGAGTATAATACAAAATATAACTCAGGATCAGTATAGGATGAGTAATGTAATGTATGTACACAGTGACTGTACCAGCAGGATAGTGAGTGCAGCTCTGGAGGATAATACAGGATGTAACTCAGGATCAGTACAGGATAAGTAATGTAATGTATGTACACAGTGACTGCAGCAGCAGAATAGTGAGGGCAGCTCTGGAACATAATTCAGGAAGTAACTCAGGATCAGTACAGGATAAGTAATGTATGTACACAGTGACTGCACCAGCAGAAAAGTGAGTGCAGCTCTGGAGTATAATACAGGATGTAACTCATGATCAGTACAGGATACGTAATGTAATGTGTGTACACAGTGACTGCACCAGCAGAATAGTGAGTGCAGCTCTGGAGTATAATACAGGATGAAACTCAAGATCAGTACAGGATAAGTAATGTATGTACACAGTGACTACACCAGCAGAATAGTGAGTACAGCTCTGGAGTATAATACAGGATGTAACTCAGGATCAGTACAGGATAAGTAATGTATGTACACAGTGACTGCACCAGCAGAATAGTGAGTGCAGCTCTGGAGCATAATACAAGATATAACTCAGGATCAGTACAGGATAAGTAATGTATGCACACAGTGACTGCACCAGCAGAATAGTGACCGCAGCTCTGGAGCATAATACAGGAAGTAACTCAGGATCAGTACAGGATAAGTAATGTATGTACAGTGACTGCACCAGCAGAATAGTGAGTGCAGCTCTGGAGGATAATACAGGATGTAACTCAGGATCAGTACAGGATAAGTAATGTATGTACACAGTGACTGCACCAGCAGAATAGTGAGGGCAGCTCTGGAGTATAATACAGAATGTAACTCAGGATCAGTACAGGATAAGTAATGTAATGTATGTACACAGTGACAGTACCAGCAGAATAGTGAGTGCAGCTCTGGAGTATAACTTAAAAGGTTTTTCTACCAAATTTGTTAATCATCCATCCATAGTAAATGTGAGAAATCTTCATACATCATACAAGAGATTTATGTAATACCCAACATTAACTTATATTGTGGTCTTTTTTTTTGGTTTTTTTTTGTTTCAAGTTTCTCTTGTTTTCATGGCAAAAATGCTGCGCTATTCTTGCCGTGAAAATTAACAGTCTGCTAAAGAAAATGCTAAACGAGACAATAAATTAGTTTGTTAATTGCAGCTGTCATACTTTAGTGGTAGAAGTACAAATCAGTATTGTTCTATTTGTCACAGAAGTCTGTACTTTGACATCCAAGACATACATGAATAATGCGATGCATAATAGCGCGACGTTGTTGTTTTTTGAGTCAATAGCTGGTGCTAAACAGCCGGAGGGGTGTACAGTAACAGTATAGGCCAGGCTGTTTGCAAATCAGACACTGTGTACTCCCAATGGGACTTCCACTTTGCTTTCATAAATCCGGCAGTCTGGTTTGGAACTGAACTACAAAAACTATTGGACAATTGTGCAAAGAGAGTCTGTCAGCAGTTCCGAACCCTCAAAACTGCTGACGGTGCTATATAGAGGACGGGGCGAGCGGGGTAAACATAACTGCGGTGACGGTCACACAGCTTAATGAGTGAGAGAACGTAGTTTTAACCCCTCCCGGACATCTGCCGTACATTCATGTCATGATATACGGCAGGGATTTTATCACAGAAAAAAAGCCCCCAATATAAAACATCAAATTTTATTATACAAATTATAAAAACAACTCATAAAGAGCCAATCCCTTCTTATCCATAATAATTCCTTATAATAATATATAAATATATTTCAATACCAGGCACAGCTTATAAGTATGTGTTGGGATGCCTCACCTGCGTTCGGACGCCCTCCTGGACCGTCCTGGGGGTATTTTAGCTCAGGATCGCCTTTTGGGTCAAACGGGTGGCACTCTAACATAAGGCACTCTGACTACAGGATTCCAGTTTAAACCTGGCCTCAGCCAGCTTTATTGAGGCACAGGAGAACAAAGTACAGAAACAAAAACAAACCAAATCCTCGGCCATCTGGCCACTAATTAAACATCTAGAGATACCCTCTCTACCGGGGTCTGGATCTAACATCCAGCACTACCAAAACACGTCCTCACAGTCCAGTACACTGTGCAGGCTTTCCTCAAGCCTCTGGGGCCAGAGCTCTCTCCTCAGCTCTGTTGCTCCAAACCTCCAGGCAGCAACCACGCCCCCTGATCACCTGTAGTAGGAGGCCTTTAATAGGTCTCCAGGCACCTACCGAAACCCCGTCCTGGAACGTGTGGATGGCCTCCCACCCAACACTGTGACCATCCCAGGAAAGGTAACCCATTACTAGCCTTATAGCAGCCAGACTAGTTACAAATGTCAGTAACCTATGGTTACTGACGCTAAATGGTTGCCTTCCTCCACCGAAACCAGGTTTTCGGTGGCACGTCAACAGCAGGTCTCCTGCTGTACGCCACCTAGTGGCAGAACCCTGCGACCACCTGAGGTCGCTCTGCCACAATATTGATAAGCTTACTTACAGTACAGATCCTTTCCACTGATCTCAATTGGGTCGATACAATCCTGAAGAAGAAGATATGCTCAAAATAAAGCCCTTATATAAGCATATACTTTCCCTGTGCCAAGCCTATCAGACCCTCAAAGGACACTCATGGGGTCATCGCCCTGATGAGGGTGGCCCCACCAAACTAATACTGACCTTAGGATTTCCCTAGTATTTCCCTAATGAGGGCCAAGGGTTGAGTCTATAAAAAAAAATAGAAAAAGAGGAGTGAATATTCTCCCGATGCGTTTCCCCTCTCTTAGGGTATGTTCACACAGCGTATATTCACGCATTTCGCCGTGTATTTGCGCTCTACTATGGGCGAGATGTGCGCCAAAATTACGGTAATCCATAGCTCTCATAGTGAACTATGGATTGCGCTTCCTCTCCCCGCTGGGCAAATATGGCGAGCGGGGAGAAAGTGACATGTCAATTATTTACGGCGTGTACGCTCCGTGCATGTCTATGGGGCCGGCGAGCTGTCGCCCCCATGCCCCGCCCCCGCTGCACGGAGCTGGCGTAATTGCGGGGCGAAATCCGTCCCGCAATTACGCCGGCAATAAGCCGTGTGAACTGGCCCTTAAGGTTCATCAGGGGAGTATAACTCTAAGAAAGACTACAAAAAAAGATAAACTGCGCCACGATGAAAGAGCTCTTTCTCTTCGCTCTTTATGGGTTGTTTTATCATTTGTATAATAAAATTTGATGTTTTATATTGGGGCTTTGTTTCTGTGATAAGGTTTGTTACCCTGATTCTGATGTCTAATAGCTAGTGGGATTTTTTCAGATTAAAGGGATTGTCAAAGTCCTATACAAAAGTAATACTATGCTCCCAGGGCCCCATTAAAACCAAAAATCGTATACTCACCTACCTCCAACTCCAGTTCCAGTGTTGGAACTCCCCGGTCTTCTGTTGACATGCCGTCACTTCCGAAAGATGACATCACAGCTCTAGTGTCTGATTGGCTGCAGCAGTCACATGCCTCTCATTTACATCACCATTTGGAAGTAAACAGCTCTGAATGTTAATGGAAATAGAGGCATGTGACCACCGCAGCCCATTAGCGGCGGCAGCGGTGATGTCTCCGTTTGGAAGTGATGGAATGTCAACAGAAGGCCTGGAGAAACCAGGGACCACAGGTAGGTGAGATATAATAGTTTTTATAGGACATGGACAACCCCTTTAAAGAGATGAGCTCACTACTTAGGTGCTAGTTGTTATGTACACCTGACACCTGCCATTAGTGACTGGGGGAAAAAAAAATCAGATCCCCGATGACTAGCCATTTAGATGCTGTGATCAGTGCAACCATTTTATGTAAGTTGTGAGGGTTTAGGGTTGCCAGCTTTTCTACCCAAAATATGCACATATGAAGAACAGACTTGATGTCCTCAATGTCAGGCACGCAGGGGTACAGTATGGGTCCATAGATTTCTGGATTCCCTGTGTGAGCTACAAATCCATACAACACGGATTCATGGTAAGGCCATGTACCTGAGCCATAATGTGTATGTGACCCTATAAGCAGAATAGTGAGTGCAGCTCTGGAGGATAATACAGGATGTAACTCAGGATCAGTACAGGATAAGTAATGTATGTACACAGTGACTGCACCAGCAGAATAGTGAGTGCAGCTCTGGAGTATAATACAGGATGTAGCGCAGGATCAGTACAGAATAATTAATGTATGTACACAGTGACTGCACCAGCAGAATAGTGAGCGCAGCTCTGGAGGATAATACAGGATGTAACTGAGGATCAGTACAGGATAAGTAATGTATGTACACAGTGACTGCACCAGCAGAATAGTGAGTGCAGCTCTGGAGTATAATACAGGAAGTAACTCAGGATCAGTACAGGATAAGTAATGTATGTACACAGTGACTGCACCAGCAGAATAGTGAGTGCAGCTCTGGAGGATAATACAGGATGTAACTCAGGATCAGTACAGGATAAGTAATGTATGTACACAGTGACTGCACCAGCAGAATGTGAGCGCAGCTTGGAGGATAATACAGGATGTAAACTGAGGATCAGTACAGGATAAGTAATGTATGTACACAGTGACTGCACCAGCAGAATGTGAGTGCAGCTCTGGAGGATAATACAGGATGTAACTCAGGATCAGTACAGGATAAGTAATGTATGTACACAGTGACTGCACCAGCAGAATAGTGAGTGCAGCTCTGGAGGATAATACAGGATGTAACTCAGGATCAGTACAGGGTAAGTAATGTATGTACACAGTGACTGCACCAGCAGAACAGTGAGCGCAGCTCTGGAGGATAATACAGGATGTAATGAGGATCAGTACAGGATAAGTAATGTATGTACACAGTGACTGCACCAGCAGAATAGTGAGTGGGAGCTCTGGGGATAATAAAAGGATGTAACTCAGGATCAGTACAGGATAAGTAATGTAATGTACACAGTGACTGCACCAGCAGAATAGTGAGCGCAGCTCTGGGGTATAATACAGGATGTAACTCAGCATCAGTACAGGATAAGTAATGTATGTACACAGTTACTGTACCAGCAGAATAGTGAGTGCAGCTCTGGAGTATAATACAGGATGTAACTCAGGATCAGTACAGGATAAGTAATGTATGTACACAGTTTTCTGTACCAGCAGAATAGTGAGTGAGCTCTGGAGGATAATACAGGATGTAACTCAGGATCAGACAGGATAAGTTAAAGTATGTACACAGTGACTGCACCAGCAGAATAGTGAGTGCAGCTCTGGAGTATAATACGGATGTAACTCAGGATCAGTACAGGATAAGTAATGTATGTACACAGTGGACTGCACCAAGAATAGTGAGCACGCTCTGGAGGGATAATACAGGATGTAACTCAGGATCAGTACAGGATAAGTAATGTATGTAAACAGTGACTTGCACCTGCAGAATAGTGAGTGCAAGCTCTGGAGGATAATACAGGATGTAACTCAGGATGAGTACAGGATAAGTAATGTATGTACACAGTTACTGTACCAGCAGAATAGTGAGTGCAGCTCTGAAGTATAATACAGGATGTAAATCAGGATCAGTACAGGGTAAATAATGTAATGTATGTACAAAATCTAGTTTTAACCCTGAGAGAACTGTACAGCTGTATATGTAGGGCTCTACAGTACACCGTATGATGGACCAGAGTGATTAAAGGGGTTTTGCCACAAAGTGAGTTTGTCTGATCAGAAGAGAAGATAAACAGGCAGCCTCACGGAGGAGAGGGATGGGGGGATGAGCACAGAGCCAGGAAGAAGGGAGCGTGTGCAATGTGTACTCAAATAATGACATTAAACCAGTTGGATTTTCTATACAAAGAAAAGGTATTTTCTCCACAGTCCCTAGCAAGGCTCCGTCATGTTCCCTGCCTGTCATCAGAATAAGAAGTGCAAACACTATATTTCGGCACGTTCCAGCACCTGTTCAGCTCCTCTAATGTAAACTTCAGGTAAACTAAGGGCTTCTGATAATAGCCTGTCGCTGCTTGTTCAGGCTTCATTTTTTTATTGACATATATTTAGAAAAGTGATTAAATACCCATTTTGGAGGATCCCATGCCAACATTACATTGTGGCATTTAAGCAATGCTTTGCCCCATTAAGAGCTGAAGATGAGAGGAACGCTGCCATCTTTGGAATTAACCTCCCCCCCTCATTTGGTAGACCCCAACTGCTTAACAGCCTATCCCAAATGTAACTGACCACTGACCTTTCTCACAGAATATAGTCCTGCCCTGCTTCTACAGTGTTTTGAAAGAAAATGATTAGCTTGCTTAATTCTAAACTAAGCATTCAATTAACCTTTGACCTCTCACAACTCCTATTCCACAATCTGTCGCAACACAACTCTAACCAAGCAGTTGTCCATGTAACTTGAAGCTCCGGGGCCCTGGTGCAAAAAGTCAAATGGGCCCCCCAGCTATCATGTGCCATTTACAATACTGGTATCTCCCTATGTGACAGAAGGGCTTTTGGGTCCCCTCAGGCTGCAGGGCCCGGTAGCGGTTGCTACCTCTGCACCCCTAGCTTGCGTAGCCTGCTCATTACTATCAATTCAAGAGGTCATTCAGAAGCATTTTTTAGACATGGAACAAATTTAGACCATTAGAGCAAATGAAAATCAAACACACCAGTTCTTTTAAAAAAGAAAAATGTATTAGTGAATTCTATTAAACTATAGAGATAGAACAAATTATAAAACCATTTTTATTTAAACTTTGGTATTTCTCTTCTCAGCTAGCAGGTAACCCGGTTAATCTTGAGGTCCTTCTGTCTACCCCTACATCTGACCATCACCCCTAATGCTTTGTGGATACTCTGCTATGTCTATTAATTCTTGTCGGTCATGCGGTATCATTCGGCATTGTACAACATCCTGCGGCAATGTACCGTGCAGTCATGTGTCATAATATGACTGTAACGCAGGAGTGGATTCGCTGGGCCAACGCAAGCGATGGTAGTTAAGCCACGCCAGGGAACGGAATCTAAGTAGCCCCCGGTTTTCACCAGAGCACGCCGCAACAGCGGGATGGACTTGCTGCGGCGTGAGGCTACCAGGGTCGCTACCACTGAAACGTGACTTGCTTGCGATGGCGGGCCGGGGTACAGCGTGGTACAGAAACGTGATCCGGAGATGTCGTCGGGGACGGAAGAAGGTCACAGGGCGAGGCAGCAGGAGGTTCGTAGTCAGGGAACAGGCAGGACGGTCAGGGCAGGCCGGCAAAACAGCAAGGTCAGGAAACATAAGCAAGCGGACTGGTACACGGGTAATCAAGACTGAACTCCAATACTCTCGAAACGCACCAAAACACAGCAACAGACTGGCTCCAGGAAGCTGCTGGGGGGGATACCTTAAATAGACCAGCGCCCGACAATAGACCAAATTATCGGGATGCTGGGACCTTTAAATTTAGAGAAGTCGGCGGCGCGCGCGCCTAAAGCAGCGCCACGCGCACGGCGGCCGGGAGCGGCGTTTTTCACAGGGAGCGCGGACGGGTAAGGGACGCCGTGGCCGGACAGCAGAGGGACGATGGTCGCGGGCAGCCGACCGCGCCCGGACTCTGCGAGAAGGGTGCACGGTCGCGGGGCGGCGCAGAGCCCGGCGACCACCGTGACAGTACACCCGCCCCCCTTTAGGTCTCCCCTCTTTTTTTCTGAAAACCTTGAGGTGAGGTTCAGGCGACAGTTGTCCTCCGGTTCCCACGACCGCTCCTCCGGCCCAAACCCTTTCAGTCAATGAGAAAGAACGCTTCCCCTCACTGTCGTCTGTGGCCAGCACCTCCTGACCTCAAAGATGTTGTCAGAGTCGGGCCACCAGGATAAGGCGAGACAGATCCACGGGAGAAGCGATTCAGCACCAAGGCTTGAGGAGAGAGACATGGAAGGCGTTCGGGATGCGCAGGGGTAATGGAGCATGCGGGAGCTTGTAGGACACGGGTTAAGTCGTAGTCAGTACTTCAAACGGGCCCACGGTATATAGGGCCTAACTTGTAAACTAGCACCCTAAAGCGGAATATATTTGGTGGACAAACCAAACCCGATCGGCCCGGCTCAAACAGCGGGCGGGGGGCCTACGGGAACTGTCAGCTGGGCTTTGGTGTGAGCAGAAGCCCCGTAGCACGAGCCCGTCGCTCGTGAGCTGCCAGAGAGCCTCATTTTCCCTTACTTGGCATCCACAGCCGGGGACAGTGACACGAGGTGGCCAGGGGGAGAGGCGGGTGGGGATGTAACCCAAACACGACAAAAAAGGGGGAGGCCCCAGCGGATTCCGAATCTAAAGAGTTATAGGAAAACTCTGCCAAGGGGAGAAGGTCAAACCAGCTATCTTGATGGGCAGACACAAAGGGCAACATGTATGATCGGGCTTTTCGCCCGTTTTTTGGCATATACTGCGCCTCCCAGCCCGAATCCCACTGTCGGACGCGGGGATGCAGTGTTAGGCGCAGTGGTCGCCACTTTCAGCTGCGCCCCGCATGAAGGGGCGGGCAGGTGGCGCGGTCGTGGGCCGCGGGTAGCGTTCGGGGCGGGACGCTGCTTAGATGAACCCCAGCCCCCCCCCCCCCGTCGCTCGAAAACTCCGAGGCATGTTACGATGGCGCAGTGCAGCGCTCGGCAGCTACGACAGCAACCAGGTTTTTTTTTGGTCTAAATGCTCCGGCAGAGGCAACGTGAATGAAGCAGGATCCGAACATGCGAGGAAGCATACAGAAGATCGCGACAGAAATCTCGGAGCTCCGCTCCGTGCAGCAGGAGTATGATTCGAAAAATATCGCCTTTATAAAGGCGGAAAACAGTGTCTGAAAAGAGACTGAACGCTAAAAAATAAACATTACTTTAAAAAAAAACACTTTTCCAAAACTCCTAGAACGGCGCAATAATCAGAAATTATAATGATATTTGGAAATTGCCGGGAATTACCAGTAATTCAAATTGTTTTAAGCTCTCTCATTGGTCGGCAGATAAAACCATCCAATCAGAATAGGTGCGACAATGTCCCATTATAACCTATGGAGGAGAATTGACCAATGTCCCATTATATCCTATGGAGAAAAATTTACCAATCATATTCAAAGGCGGGACAGTTCAAATACAGAAAAAATGCAGAACGATGATGATTGGTTGAAGCGGCGGGGGCTCTTCCAGCTTAGCCAATCAGAGCGCGAAACTCTTTCTCATAGAGTTCTATGGGAAAAGAAATTATGAGCGCGCTCTGTGATTGGCTCTCAGTTAAAAGAGGCGGCGTTATTGGACCAATGGGAGAGCACGAGCGACGCTCTATGGGGTTTTCTATGCAATCTGAAATAAAACTGTAATGGCGAAATCAAATTATAACACTCAGAAGTTGTACCGATGTGTATATAAAATGAATAGATAATATGGGGGTAACGAAAAAAATATTAATTCAATTAAATCATGATTTTATTTCTTTATTTTCGTTGCACCCAATACTATTGATCCTTGGCTAACGAAAATACAGAAATAAACATGATTTTATTGAATTAAATTTTTTTTTTCATTACCCCCATATTAGTTTCATTTTATATACCAAATCAGGGACCCCTTCTGTAGTCTTATAATTTGATTTTCGGGGTGTACAGTTTGATTTCAGATTGCATTAGAAAACCCAATAGGAGCGTCGCTCGGCTTCTCCCATTGGTCCCAAATAACGGCGCCTCTTTTAACTTAGCCAATCACAGGGCGCGCCTCCAGAATTCTTTTCCCCATAGAACTCTTATGAGAATGTAGCTCGCGCTGCTGATTGGTAAAGCTGGACGAGCCCCCGCCGCTTCATCAATAGCTAGTGGTTCTGCATTTTTACTGTATTTTGAAACTGTCCCGCCTTTGATTTTTATTAGTCCAACTTCTCCATAGGATATAATGGGACTTTGTCGCTCCTATTATGATTGCATTAATACTCCTTCATAGGTTAGAAATGGGCCACTGTCGCTCCTATTTTCTGATTGGTCCAAAAAACTTCTAAAGTAGGATATAATGGGACATTGTCGCTCTTTCTGATTGGGTCAATTCTCCTCCATAGGTTATAATGGGCATTGTCGCTCTATTCTGATTGGCTGGCTACTGCCGAACAATGAGAATAGTTCAAACAATTTGAATTACTGTATTTCCGGCAATTCTCTCTATTGCAATTCCCTATGTAGCGCCGGTCTAGGCGACAAACCGTTTCTCGGGTTTTTAACTGCTTTATTTGTAAAGAAGGGTTCGGTCTTTATCTGATAATGTTTTTACCATTTAATCAAAATAATTTCTGAATTAATACTTCATGCCGCACGTCGCTGAGCGCCGAGAATATTCACGTGCGCCCATCTCTCATAGCTATAAGGGAGAAGTTAGCTCGCGCTTTTGATTGGCTTGGGATCAGCCAAGCACCCGCTTGCTCAGCCATATCAGCTCTTTTCTACGTCTTTTTACTGTATTTTGAATTATCCGCCGTGGATTCTGATTGGTCTAAACTTCTCATGACTAGAATGGGTCTTTGTCGCTCCTATTCTGATTGCGTCAATAATTCTCCATAGGCTAGCATGGTCTTCTGTCGCTCTATTCGATTGCGTCAATAATTCTCCATAGGCTAGTATGGGTCTCTGTCGCTCGCTATTCTGAATTGGCTGAGCTAACCAAGTCACGTTAGCTTAAACCAATCAGTCTTTTCAGGCATTTTTACTGTAATTTGAACCTTATCCGCCGTGGATTCTGATTGGTTACTAAACTTCCCATAGGTTTTAATGGTTCAGGTGTCGCTCCTATCTGATTGGCCGGTTTATGCCGACAATCAGAATAGCATTCTGATTTTGAATTACTGTGTTTTCCCCGGCAATTTCCAATATCACTATTCTTGAATTTGGAATTGGAAAGTGATTTGTTTTATGTATTTTTTATTTTTTAGGTTTCAGCTCATTTTCCTGAGAATGTTGAACGCCTTTATAAAGAGCGATTTTTGATTACTTACTCCTTGTGCGACCGACAGTGGAATGATTTCTCGCTGTTTGCAGCCTGTCTCGCCATCGGGGGAAATGGGGTTTTTTGGCGCAAATCCCGCACGGCGCCCCCAAG
The DNA here is from genome assembly GCA_025379985.1 of Phyllomedusa bahiana. NCBI lineage: Eukaryota > Metazoa > Chordata > Amphibia > Anura > Hylidae > Phyllomedusa > Phyllomedusa bahiana. Next base: position 24,438 of record JAODAL010052998.1, read on the forward strand.
TCCCGCACTGCCCCCCCAAAGTCCCCCCCCCTGTGGGCCCCACAAAACACTGGCGAGGCGCAAGGGAAAATTTTTTCCGCCGGGCGAATCATAGGACAGCCCCCCCTGCAAATGCCCCCTCGGTCCCCGCACTGCCCCCTAACACCCCTGGCCAGGTTTAAGGCGGGACTTTTTTCCCCCCCTTTTATGGACCCCACTACCTCCGGCGCCGAAACCTTTGGCGAAACGCCCCCACTGCGCCTGGACCCCACTGCCCCCTAAAAAACACAAAGGGGCGGCGGGGGTTTTTCATTGTATGTATGAGGGGCCCCCAGCCCCGCCCCTAAATAGGCGCAGAAATTTTTTTTCCCTGGGAAAAAATGGCGGAAGGGGGGAAAGGCCCCGCCCCCTGGCGGGGGGGTTTAAAACATGTGGCCAAAATGCCTCAGGTAGGTTTCCCAACACCTGGTTAAACCCTCTCTACCCCGCCCCCTTTGTTTGAGGGGGGGGGGGATGCCCCGTTTAAAAATACAGGGTGAATCTGCAAATGGGCAGCACAGACCCCGGGCCCAAAAATTTTGCCCAAAAAAATGGAATCCAAATGTCCCGGGGACAAAAATGTAAAGGGGAGACCCGGGGCAGAGGGGGAAAAGTGATGAAAAAAAAAGTTGGGGCCCGCCCGGGGGGCAGAGGGTAAACCCCAGGGGAGTGGGATTTTAAAATGGGGCCCATCTTGGGAAAAAAGGGGTCGGTCCCCAAAAACCCGGGTGCCGGGGTTTCTATCGAGGGCCCGGGAGATCAGTAATGAAGTCCATGGGGTACATGGGTTTCCGGGTTTTTTTCCGGGGGCCCGGGGAAAAGGCTTTTAAAAAAAGGCCCGCGGGGGGTTTTAGGCTAGGAACCTTTTTACGGGCACAGGAGGGGGCAGGCTAGAACAAAGTTTCCCGGGCAAACCCCGAGCAAAAGGGTTTTGGCCAAACCAGTAAAATTGGGGGAGACCAATTGAAGGGACCTATGGGGCTTTCCCGGGTGCCCCACACAGGATGAGTGGGCCCCCACTTCGGAAACTGGGGGCAAGGGGAGGCCCCCACCCTACGTTTTTCCCCGGGGGTTTGGTGTTGGAGGTCCCGGGGGCAGCCGGGGAAGGGGTCGCTCTGGGGGGCAATGGGGTGGGGAGGAGGG
>JAODAL010052999.1:0-25597 GCA_025379985.1 Phyllomedusa bahiana
AAAAAAAAAAAAAGGGAAAAAAAGACGGGGTGGGTTTCCCTTTTTTTTTAAAATGTGTTTTCTAAAATTTAAACTACTAAAAACTGGGCATGTTTCAAAAAAGCTGATACAAAATTTCTTAATTGTACAAGGGAGGTACAGGAAACTTGAACAGATTATTTTTCCCAGGAAGGTATAGCATTGCCATTTAACTAAAATGGGGTTAAAAGGACCCCTTTTTTCTGGCACTTTTTTTAAATCTGGGGGTCAACCGTTTAATGGTCAACTGTGGTACAGAAAAGTATAGTCTATGCCCAGTTAAACTAAAATGGGGGTTCAAAACCCTTTTTTCCGGCATTTTTTAAAATCTGTGGGTCAGACAGGTTTTTGGATACTGGGGGTACGAACGGGTATAGTCAATGTCCAGTTCAACTAAAATGGGTTAAAAGCTCCTTTTTTCCCCGGCACTTTTTTAACTGTGGGTCAGACATTTTAAAAGGGGTTGCTGCGTTCCAGGACAGGGATATCAATGTCCAGTTCAAGAAAATGAGGGTTTCAAAAAATATGCCTTCGGCACTTTTTAATTTGGGGGTCATGCAGGTTTAAGGGGTAATGCTGTGGACAAACAGGGATAGGAATGGTCTGTGTTTTTTTTTCTGTCCTTTTAAAAACCTAAGGTGTTCCCTAAATGTAGCACGTTTCAATTTGACTGTTTTATGTTAATTCCAGCTTCTCCACCCCTGTTTGGGGTATAAGAATGACCAAGACTTTAAGGCATCGGCGATAATCTATTATGACTCTCGGAAATTGTCTTGAAAATTGCGATATCGACTATCAACCCGTTGACGTGTCACGTAATCGCTCACAAAATCAATAATTCATCACTATTGTAAACCAAAAGAAAAAGGAGTTGATCCAAAAAAATAAGGGCAATTAAAAGGAATATTCGCATGTCTTCTGTGTTTTGTATCCACTCTGCTTTTGGGCTATTTAATCATCAGACAACCTAATGCAAACAAAGGACCATGTCATACTGGCCTCATGGCTTCTCCAAAGACACAATCGGTTGTTTTTGTCCTTTTCATTCCTTCTGACAGATTAAAAGAAGGGGAAAACCAAAAATAGTGGCAACGTTATAGTGGAGGGTGGAAACAGCATTAGGAAACCACAGGGTGGTCGAGTGAGAGAGTGCTCAGTTGGCAGTAGCATGAGTAGTCCACAGAGTGACACAGTGACAGATTGTGGAGGTGGCAGCAGCATGAGTAGTTTACAGAGTGGCACAATGAGAGATTGTGGAGGTGGCAGCAGCATGTGTAGGCCACAGAGTGGCACAATTACACAGTGTGGAGGTGGCGGCATCAACAACAGCAGCAGTATCAGGCCGGAGAGTGGCACAATGACATCACTTTGAGGTGGTAGCAGCTAGGTGACATAATGAGGAAGTGGAGGCAGCAGCCGCATCAAGCTAGAGAGTGACATGGTGACCTAGCCTGGAGTTGAAAGCAGCAGCATCAGGAGACCTGAGTGGTGAGATGGTATCAGCATCAGAAGGCTACATAATGGCCCAGTGAAGAGTGGGGAGGTGGGTGGCCATACCATCTCCTGGTAAAGATGGTGGGTAGTAGAAGGAGCAGCTGGCAGCAGATGTGTGGCATCAGGCAGATGGCAGCAACATAATAGTAGCTGAGGCAGGTAGCCAGAAGAATCCAGGGTTCAGGGTCTGCTGCAGGTGCTGCTGCTGCTGGTGAGTGCCTTCCTGACTAGGCGGGTGAATAAAGCTGCTCATCAATGACTCCAGACTCAGGTTGCTGCTGATGTAACTGGTACTACTCTTACCCCTTCACCTCCCACAGCAGCCATGGTAGTGGTATGTGAGCGCTGTGGAACCGCCCCGGTCCGACCTGTGATGGACGATGGTGCAGATAGGCAGTGGCCAACTGACTACATAGAATGTCTCTATAGTACTGTTATCATCCCAGCCCTTGCCCATCTCTTCAACCTGCCATTAACCTCTGGCACCTTCCCTTCCTCCCTCCCTCCATTAAACACACTACCATCACAACAATCCTTAAGAAACCTCTAAACAATCTCTTGACCCCTCCTCTCTGTCCAACTATCACTGTTTCCATTCGCCTATAAACTCCTTGAACATCACGTCTATCTTCAACTGTCCTTTCGTCTCTCCACCAACTCTCTCCTTGACCACTCTACTGAAACCACCCTAACCAAAGTAAACAATGACCAAGTAACTGCAAAAGCCTCATGCCACTACTCTATGCTTCTCCACCTAGACCTGTCCACTGCCTTTGACACTGTCAACCATTCACTTCTGCTACACATCCTCTCCTCCCTTGGCATCATGGACTTGGCACTTTCCTGGATCTCTTCGTACCTCACCGATCGAACATTCAGCGTCTCTCATTATCGCACCACCTCCTCCGCCCTCCCAGGGGTCTGTCCTAGGCCCATTACTCTTTTCTATCAACCCTCTTGGTCTGGGTCAGCTAATAGCATCACATGGCTTTCAGTACCACCTGTATGGTGACAAAACCCAACTCTACATCTCTGCTCCAGATGTTCTCTCTCTGCTTTCCCAGATCCCAGACTGTCTTTCATCCATATCCTCCTTCTTCTCCTCCCGCCTCTTAAAACTAAAAGTGGAGAACACTGAATTTATCATCTTCCCACCATCCCACTCTACCCCTCCACCTGATCTCTCTATCACTGTCAATGGCTGCACTCTCTCAGCAGCTCCACAAGTACGCTGCCTTGGGATAACCTGTGACTCCAATCTGTCCTTCAAACCGCACATCCAAACCCTTACCTCTACCTGCCGCCTCTACCTGAAAAATATCTCCCAAATCCGCTCATTCCTTCACAAAAATGCTCGTACATGCCCTCATCATCTAATGCATAGACTATTGCCACATCCTTCTCTGTGGCCTCCTATCTACCACCCTCGCTCCTCTCCAATCCATCTTTTACTCTGCTGCCAGTCTGATTCACCTCTCTACTCATTACTCCTCTGCCTCTTCCCTCTGCCAATCCCTTCACTGGCTACCCATTGCCAAGCGAATCCAGTTCAAGTTAGTAGCCTTGACCTACAAGGTTCTCCATAACCTCTCCCCTCCATACATCTCTGCCTTAATTTCGAGATACCTCCCCTCATGCAATCTCCGCTCCTCACAGGACCACCTTCTCTGCTCTCTTCTTATAAGCTTCTCACATAACCATCTCCAAGACTTCTCCCGTGCTTCACCCACACTCTGGAACTCACTGCCCAACACATCACACTCTCCCCCACTCTCACTCCAAGGTAACCTGAAAACCCATCTATTTAGGATTGCCTATAACCAGCAATAACCCATTGCACTATTCCACCCCACAAACATGTCTGCCCCTCACCTCCTGTCTCTTTCCTCCTTCCCTGTAGACTGTAAGCACTCATGGGCAGGGCCCTCTCTCCCTCTGGACCAGTTGTTAGTTATTGTCACCTTGTACTTGTTTGACCTATGTTATATATATAACACCCTTGATTGTACAGTGCTCTGGACCTAAGGGCGCTCTACAATAAATAATAATAATAATACTTGAGTTTGTCCTCCTTCTCGGGAGGGGAAAAAAAGGAAGCACATTCATCCAGTGAGCCGTAAAAGACATGTACTGTCCCTGACTTTAGTTACAACTCCAAACATCCACACTGATGTGCACTTTGGAAGACACTGACAGGCTTAAGGACTGGTCCATCTCCTCTTCTACATATTTGTGCAGGGCTGGTACTGCATTTTTCAAAAAGAAATGATAGCTCGGGACTCTCCACCTCGGCACAAGCCATCAGTTCTCTGAACGGTGCAAGGTCCACCACCTGAAAAGGGAGGGACTGCAGTACCGCCAACTTGGACAGGAGCAGAGTCAGCTTCTGCGCTGTAGGATGGCTAGACGCATACTTCTGTCCTTTGGCAAGCGCCTCGGTGAACGACTGCTGGCACGATGAGTGGCGAAGAGCAGGAGCATCTGGACCAGTAGATGTTGGGAAAGACAGACAACTCCCTTCGGCAGAGGTGGTGGAGCCTTGACTGCCTGAAATGGGATGCATGTCACTGGGAGCTGCTGCTGTTACTGCGGCAGGATGGACCACCACATCTGAGACACGTTTCTCCCAGACCACTGGATGGTGACGCTGCATATGTTGGTGCAGGGCCATGGTGCCAACATTAGATCCCTGGCCACGCTTCACTTTCTGCCCACAGATTCTACATATACCCATGTTCACCTCCTCTGGTGTCTTTGCAAAAAACTGCCACACTGACTGACTGCTACCGCCACTGCCTCAGTGAGCCCCTGCGCGGCTACTTTTTGGGCCAGAAGGGACCTGCAAAGCGGGTGGTCTATTCCGTGGCTGTTTGGCTCCCGACCTTGCACTGCTGCCACCCTGCTGACTCCAGGCCACACTACCGACTTGCTGGCTGCGCCGCTGTCTGACGTGCAAGCTGCCGCTCTCTTCTTCCGACGATGATGTTGAAGCCCTTGCTCCACCCGGCTCCCAAGTGCGATAGACTACATCGTCATCAATTAGTGTTTGCCTGTCACTGCTGTCCTCCTCAACGGTCTCGGTGTACAGAGCCTGACCACTCACAACATAACCTCCCATGCAACTCTCCTACTATCACTACTTGCCCACCTACTGCAAGAAGCAGCGGATGCCTGCTCCACCTCTTTGCTGCCCAGTAGCTGCTCACTGTCCTCAAATAGTTCGTCCTCGCGATATAGTGGAGCAAAGCCCACAGCACATAGTAGTTCTCTGGCTGAGGGAACCGACCGGGACAGAGGCAGGCTCAGGACATGAAAGGGCCCCTGACCTGCTCCAGGGCCATGCCAACTAAGGGTTGTGTCTGATGAACCCACCGAATCTTGGCTGGGGTTGTCAGATGTCATCTGGGAGGAAGTTGATGACCTAGTCAACCATTCAAGAACTGTTGGATTGGTGGTCAATACACGGCTGCTAGATGACACTGGTAGATTGGGTCTCGCCGAATGACCCCTGCTCTGACATCCTCTTACTTTGTTGTGATCTGTGCCTGCTCCAGGAACATTTGTGCCACTGCCCCTCCCATGTGAAGGGCCTGCCACCTCTCTGTCTGACATACTGTTTACAAATTTACAATAAAACAAACTCTGTTTAATGTAGATGTGTGTATATAACAAATACACAAGCTGTATTTCAAAGGTGTTTCAGCTTATAAGTGAAAAAATTAACTCTTTGGCACAATATCCCAAAATAATAACCTGCCTGATGTGTATATGACAAAAACACAAGCTGGATGTCAAAGTTTTTTTTCGACCAATGAGTTATTTTACAAAATTACTGCCAACAACCTCTCCACTCTTTCGGGGAGGGGATGTGGGAGGACCCTACATGTATCAGCGTTTAACAGAATAGGTTCTGTCATAATCTGTGGAATCATCTGATGTCGGTGTAAAAGGTGTCACGGGGGTCGCGGGCTCCGCTGCCCCCCGCGACCATCTCCCCGCTCGCAGGGGGTCCGGCGCGGCGGCCCGCGACCACCCTTCTGCTGGCTCAGCCTCGGCGCCGCCTCTCATTACCCGCGCCGCCGCTCCGTGTGAACGCCGCTCCTGCCTGTCCCGGCCGTCGTGCGCGTGGCCGCCGCTTAAGGCGCGCGTGCATCGGCTACTCTAAATTTAAAGGGCCAGTGTCCCGATAATTGGTTTATTGTCGGGCGCTGGTTCTATTTAAGGTATCCGCCCCCAGTACTTCCTGCCAGTCTGTTGGTGTGCTTACCTAGTGTCTAGAGAGCATTGCTGTTCCGTCCTGATTACCTGTGTACCAGTCCGCCTGCTTACGTTTCCTGACCTTGCCTATTTGCCGCCTGCCCTGACCGTCTGCCTGCCTCTGACCACGAACCTCTGCCGCCTGCCCTGACCTTCTGCCTGTCCCCGACTACGCCTCCGGATTACGTTTCTGTACCACGCTGTACCCCGGCCGCCATCGCAAGCAAGTCACGTCAGGGGTAACGACCTGGTAGCCTCACGCCGCAGCAAGTCCATCCCGCTTTGCGGCGGGCTCTGGTGAAAACCGGGGGCTACTTAGATTCCGTTCCCTGGCAGGGCTTAGCTATCACCGCTTGCGTTGGCCCAGTGGATCCACTCCCGCGTTACAGTACAGACTGGCTATGGATTCCGCCAGGGTACCTCTGCCTGATTTCCGGGACATCTCTACAGCTGTCGCCCAGGAGAGTCAACGCATCGACCAGCTTGCGGCCATGATGAAGAACCTGGCGACTCGTCTGCCTCCACCGGCTGCCGCCTCTGCACCCGCATCCGTTGCTCCGGCATCCATTGCTCTACCTGCTCCGGCTTCGGTGCCTTCTCTGCATCTGCCACTCCCCTCACGCTACGATGGAGATCCCAAGAAATGCCGTGGGTTCATCAGCCAGTGCTCCATCCACCTCGAAATGATGGGGCACCAATTCCCTACAGAGCGAGCCAAGGTGGCCTTCATTATCAGCCTCTTGTCTGGAGAAGCCTTGGCTTGGGCTACGCCACTATGGGATCGAGGGGATCCTCTGACAGCAGACCTCCAAACCTTCCTCCGGCGGTTCCGCACAGTCTTTGAGGAACCAGGCCTCACATCTTCGGCTGCTGCAGCGCTGCTCCGGCTTTGTCAGGGCGACACCACAGTCGGTCAGTATTCGGTGCAGTTTCGCACTCTCGCTTCGGAGCTGGACTGGAACAACGAAGCGTTGGGGGCGACATTTTGGCAAGGCCTCTCGGGGCGAATCAAGGACGAGCTCGCCGCTCGGGATCTACCAGCTGCCTTGGATGATCTAATCCATTTGGCCACCCGAGTGGATATTCGCTTCGCCGAAAGGCAACAAGATTCCTACAACGGGAAACCGTCCGTCCACGCCGTTTCCCCCGCTTGGCTCCCACGTTCCAGCGGTCACCTCTTCCTCCTTCAACGGTCTCTGAAGAGGAACCTATGCAGGTCGAGAGAGCCCACCTGTCTCAGGAGGAACGTTCTCAGCGTCGTCTGAAGCAGCTGTGCTTCTATTGTGGCGGTTCTGGCCATTTCATTGGGGACTGTCCGGTGCACCCGGGAAACTTCCGCACCTAGTAGGTTCGTAGGAGAGGCAACCCTAGGTGTCAGAATGGCCTCTCCCCGTCTGACCATGCCCGTATATATTGGTGCTTCTCCGGACAGCACCTTCCAGGCCACCGCCTTTATTGATTCAGGATCAGCAGGAAACTTCATAAGCCACGAACTTGTGACCAGGTTTCGTCTTCATGTGACTCCGTTGCTGAAACCTATGTTCGTCTCCTCGGTTAGTGGCGAATGCCTTAAGGACGCTATCCGCTTCCATACGGCCCCCCACTTCTAGCAAATTGGGGCTCTTCACAAGGAGACGTTGCGACTAATAGTCCTACCTCGATCCTCCTCGGAGATCCTTTTGGGCCTTCCTTGGCTACAGGACCATACCCCGACTTTGGATTGGAGCACAGGGGAAGTCATGCGTTGGGGTTCCGCGTGTCTCTCTCGTTGCCTGTCCAAGCCGCAACTCGCTCCTCAAGTCGCCTGCCAAGCCTCCTCCAGGTCTACCTTCGCCTTACTGGGTCTTTGCAGATGTCTTTTAGGAGAGTCTGGCTGATACGCTTCCTCCTGTGCGGCCTTATGATTTTCCCATTGACCTGCAATCTGGCTGTACATCCTCCTAGAGGCCGGTTTACCCTCTCTCCGTCCCGGAGACTAAAGGCGATATCATGAGTACATCAATGGAGAACCTCCGCAAAGGATTCATCCGTAAGTCCTCGTCTCCGGCTGGAGCCGGCTCTTCTTCTTGTGGAGAAAAAAGACGGGTCCCTCCGGCCCTGCATCGATTATCGGGGCTTGAATAAAATTACCATAAAAAACCGCTACCCGTTGCCCTTGATCTCCGAACTCTTTGACCGCCTGCGTGGGGCGCAAATATTTTCTAAACTGGATCTTCGTGGGGCCTACAATTAATCCGCATTAGGGAAGGCGATGAATGGAAAACGGCATTTAATACCCGGGACGGCCATTTCGAGTATTTGGTTATGCCTTTCGGTCTCTGCAACGCCCCGGCAGTATTTCAGAATTTTGTCAATGAAATCTTTCAGGACCTACTCTATGTCTGTGTAATCATCTACTTGGACGATATCCTCATCTTCTCCCCAGATCTCGAGACTCATCGCCACCACGTCCGCCAGGTCCTCAGGCGACTCCGCACTCATCAGCTCTTTGCCAAACCCGAGAAGTGTCTGTTTGAACATACCAGCTTACCCTTCCTAGGGTACATCGTCTCAGATAGGGGTCTCCAGATGGATCCTGCCAAGCTCTCCGCGGTGTTGCAATGGCCACAACCGGTGGGCCTCCGGGCCATTCAACGTTTCTTGGGGTTTGCTAATTATTACAGACAATTTAACCCCACTTCTCTACACTTGTGGCTCCCTTGGTGGCTCTAACTCGGAAGAACGCCAATCCCAAGTCCTGGCCCCCAGAAGCTCAAGACCGGCTCAAAGCTGCATTTGCATCAGCTCCGGTCCTGTCTCGCCCAGACCCTAACCGTCCGTTTATTCTGGAAGTAGATGCTTCTTCAGTCGGCGCCGGTGCTGTCCTGCTGCAGTGATCCTCCTCCGGTAAACTTCGTACCTGTGGGTATTTCTCCAAAACATTCTCTCCTGCCGAGAAGAATTATACCATAGGTCAGGCATCCTCAAACTGCGGCCCTCCAGCTGTTGGGAAACTACAACTTCCATCATTCCCACTGTTATAGATTATACAAATGCATGATGGGAGTTGTAGTTTCCCAACAGCTGGAGGGCCGCAGTTTGAGGATGCCTGCCATAGGTGATCGAGAATTACTGGCCATAAAGCTGAATCTTGTAGAATGGCGTCACCTGCTGGAGGGGGCTCACCACCCTATTGATATCTTCACAGACCACAAGAACCTCCTGTATTTGCAGTCGGCTCAATGCCTGAACCCCCCCGGCAGGCCAGGTGGTCACTATTCTTTGGCCGTTTTGACTTCCGTCTACATTTTTGGCCGGCCGAGAAAAACGTCAGGGCGGACGCTCTCTCTCGTTCCTCGGATACGGTGGGTCTTGAGCCTCCTCCCCAGCACATTGTCACCCCTGAGCGACTCGTCACGGCCGCCCCCGTGGATCTCCCGCTATTACTGGTGGCCTACTCTTGCTCAGGATGTCAGGGACTTTGTTCTAGCCTGCACCTCCTGTGTCCGGAATAAGGTCCCTCGTCTCAAAACCCCGGCCCTTTCAGCCTCTCCCTGTGCCGGAAAAACCCTGGACCCATGTAGCCATGGACTTCATTACTGACCTCCCATCCTCTTCTGGAAACAACGGTCACCTGGGTCGTGACCGACCGTTTTTCCAAAATGGCTCACTTTGTCCAACTGCCTGGGTTACCGTCTGCTCCTCAGCTGGCCCAATATTTTTTCAGTCACGTTTTCCGTCTGCATGGTCTCCCGTTACACATTGTCTCTGACAGGGGAGTCCAGTTCATTGCAAAATTTTGGCGGGCTTTGTGTGGTCAATTGCAGGTTCGCTTAGACTTCTCATCCGCATACCACCCTCAAACGAACGGGCAGGTAGAGAGGGTTAACCAGGTACTGGGTACCTACCTGCGGCACTTTGTGTCCGCCCGGCAGGATAATTGGTCTGATCTTCTTCCCTGGGCAGAGTTTTCTTATAACTCTTTAGATTCGGGATCCGCGGGGGCCTTCCCCTTTTTTGTCGTGTTTGGGTTACATCCCCGCCCGCCCCTCCCCCTTGTTACCTCGTGTCATGTCCCGTCCGCGTGATGCCCAAGTAAGGACATCAAGGCTCTCTGGCAGCTCACACGACAGGCCCTGTTACGGGCTTCTGCTCGCACTAAAGTCCAGGCTGACAGATACCGTAGGCCTTCGCCCTTATTTGAGCCTGGCGATAAGGTTTGGCTATCCAGCAAATATATTCACTTTAGGGTGCCTAGCTACAAGTTAGGTCCTAAATACGCGGGTCCCTTTGAGGTACTGCAACGTCTAAACCCGGTGTCCTACAAGCTCCACCTGCCTCCTACCCTGCGCATCCCGAACTCCTTCCATGTCTCCCTCCTCAAGCCGGTGGTGCTGAATCGCTTCTCCCGTGGTCCTGTCTCGCCTTCTCCTGTGGCCAACTCTGATAACATCTTTGAGGTCAAGGAGGTGTTGGCACAGAAGACAGTGAGGGGGAAGCGGTTCTTTCTCATTGACTGGAAGGGGTTCGGGCCGGAGGAGCGGTCGTGGGAACCGGAGGCCAACCTGTCTCCTGACCTCCTCTCTAGGTTTCTAAAAAAGAGGGGGAGACCTAAGGGGGAGTGGGTACTGTCATGGGGGTCGCGGGCTCCACTGCCCCCCGCGACCATCTCCCCACTCGCAGGGGGTCCGGCGCGGCAGCCCGCGACCACCCCTCTGCTGGCTCGGCCTCGGCGCCGCCTCTCATACCCGGCCGTGCTCCGGTGAACGCCGCTCCTGCCTGTCCCGGCCGTCGTGCGCGTGGCCGCCGCTTAAGGCGCGCGCGCGCCGGCTTCTCTAAATTTAAAGGGCCAGTGTCCCGATAATTGGTTTATTGTCGGGCGCTGGTTCTATTTAAGGTATCCGCCCCCAGTACTTCCTGCCAGTCTGTTGGTGTGCTTACCTAGTGTCTAGAGAGTATTGCTGTTCCGTCCTGATTACCCGTGTACCAGTCCGCCTGCTTACGTTTCCTGACCTTGCCTGTTTGCCGCCTGCCCTGACCGTCTGCCTGCCTCTGACCACGAACCTCTGCCGCCTGCCCTGACCTTCTGCCTGTCCCTGACTACGCCTCCGGATTACGTTTCTGTACCACGCTGTACCCCGGCCGCCATCGCAAGCAAGTCACGTCAGGGGTAACGACCTGGTAGCCTCACGCCGCAGCAAGTCCATCCCGCTTTGCGGCGGGCTCTGGTGAAAACCGGGGGCTACTTAGATTCCGTTCCCTGGCGTGGCTTAGCTATCACCGCTTGCGTTGGCCCAGCGGATCCACTCCCGCATTACAAAAGGAATGCGCTCTTTGACGCTATAGTAGGATCTTGGCCCTCAGCTCAGTTCTTTCCAGCTGGCAATGACATTACCTTGTCAGGCTGCTTTCCCACTTCAGTTATTTGGTCAGTTTTGACCCCGTAACTGCACAGATAAGTGAAATGTGAAGCGATTCTAAGAGCGGCGCCAGTCATCTGCGTGTCATACTAAATCACAGCATTGTTTCAATACCAAACCATGCTCCCCATGCATATTTCTGCATGGCACAATGTTCTACAACACCATACAAGCTCTCTGCAGCCAAGAAATAGCTGTTTTTAATGAGATTTGTAGCAAATAAATTAGGAACAAAATGAGTTTTTGGGAAATATTCGGCAAATCGGCCGAATCGAATTTTTGAGAAATTCGCTCATCTCTACCTGGAACTAATAAAAAATCTATTTTGAGGGATCTCTGTGCATTCATGTCATTACTAATGAACATCAGTGATGTTTCAGTCCATTTAAAGGAACAGGTTATAAGAGAAGGATATAGAAGCAGTCCATTGGTTGCATGGGGCTATCACCATCTTAAACTCCTTTGCAAGCACCCGCAGAAGTCTCTTTAGTACTTCAGCTACTGGATATAAATTTTCAGGCTATGTTCACACGGCTTAATTGCGGGGCGTAATTATGTCCCACAATTACGCCGTGTGGACGGGGCGGGAGCGGGGGGCTGGCACCTCGCTGGCCCAAAGACTTTCATTACCAGCGGCGCGTATACACTGCTAGTAAATGACATGTCATTTATCTCCCCCCGCGGCGTGTTCGCTGAGCGGGGAGAGGAGACGTAATCCATAGTTCTCTATGAGAACTGTGGATTACAGTAATGACTGGGACGTATATCAGCCCGTAATTCACGCAGTACGCCGCGAATTACGGACTAAAATACGTTCCATTTTAAGCTGTGTGAACATGACCTTAAGGGCACATTCAGTTTTCTAGTATGTAAACTAATAACAGATTTAGCTGATTTTTTTGTGTCGATAGTTAAGTATTTTTGGATGGGTGAGCATCTGCTGGATTTATATAAATAGATTGATTGCTTGAAGAAAAAGTAGTTAATTAATTACAAAGAAGAACAATACGCTGAACTGAATGGATGTCAGACTTTTTTCAGCCTTGCAAATTATGTAACTATGTAATGTGGCATATTAAAAAGAGTTTCTGAATAAAATATTTATTTTCTGTTCATTAGGCTGGATTGAAACTACGAACCAGCCCTAAGAACAATACAAAGTCACAGCATTCTGTATTATCTGCTTTCTAAAAAATCATTGAAAAAAATGAGATAACCTTCTTTGCTTTATCTGTTAAGTTAATCTTTGCTACATCTATATGTTTCCTGTACACATCTTAGTACTTGCTGACCGATACTCAGATACATGGGCGTAACTATAGCAGTGGCAGCCATAGCAGCTGCTATGAGGGCCAGAGCTTGAGGGGGCCCACTCAGGTGTAAGAACATTTACATTTTGTACATAATGAGGGTTTTCTGCTACCTACCACTACTATGTGGGCTCCCTCACCTATAGCACGATATTTATAGGTTTAATTATTGCTACCTATACTGCTGCTTGAGTTTCCTGTCCTGTCAGTTGGGCTGTCTAATTTTCTTTAGAGCTCTATGAATACCACTTACGCCACTGCTATAATATATTAGATAGTAATGTATACAATTTTATTCACTCCTCAAACCTCATGTCCATTACTAACCCAGTACATAACTATAATTATACAAACAGTTTTTAAGACAACTTTGATGCTCCTTCACAAATTTTCATCTCTTGTCTCTTTAATATAATAACTGTGCTGCCTGTTATTCCTTCTGGATATGTATAAATAAACTTACAACTTGGTTTTATCATTCCAGTTTACAAAAGATTGAGCCCATAGTCTGTCACTATCAGCACTGATCAGACAGTGTCACAGTGTAACGACACACCTCATTGACAAGGGGAAGGTAACACCTAGTTGCCAGAAGGAATAATAGCATAAAGCAAGACACACATTTTTAAGAAAAGACTCTTCAGGATTGTTATTGCATGGAGAAACACAAGCAAAAATATACACCAATCAGTCTTAACATTACAACCACTGACATATAAAGTGAATAACATTGATTTTTTGTTTATAGTAGCCCCTGTCAAGGGTTTAGATCTATAATGTAGCAAGTTAAAAATCAGTTCTTTAAGATTTGAGTGACTCTGGCAAGGACCAAACTTTGATGGCTACAAGACAGGGTGAGAGCATTTCCTAAACAGCGTGTCCTGTATGGTGTTTCCAGCATGTAGTAATTTGTAAATATTAAAAGTGGTCCAAGAAAGATTTACCAATGAACCTGTGACAGGGTCATGGGTGCTAGAAGCTTAGTAATAGACCTGGGGAGTCACAGTTTAGCAGAAATTGCTAAAATTATTGTCTAATACTTAGACAGTGTAAACTTAGACTGGACAGTCTAAAAATGCCCCCATAGCAGATGGATGTGTGAGCAATTGTTCATTAGTGAACTGCACCTTGTAAAAATGTCTTCCCTTATTCACCATGCTTATTATTGCTGTCTATCTTGCAGGCATCTACCTCCTGGCTTACCACCCAGTTATGCCCCCAGAGAATCCTATCCATGTCAGCGCCTCTCTCCTTCCCTTACCTATGTATACATCCCACACACTCCTTTCGCTTTTTTTTAACTACCAAAAACCATCTTCTCACATAGTGCCGCACAAACGCCGCTCATACTCATCACTGAACCATCTGCTGTATCTTTTCATTCCCCTGCTTCTCGCTGCAGGTGACATCTCTCCTCACCCCGGCCCACCCTCCTTTACTGCTCACCCCACCTCCTCCCTCCATAGAAACTCTGCTAACCTGCTTGCTATTCGCTGTATGTCTTTTCCAGTCCCTTTTAAGTGTGCCCTGTGGAACGCCCGATCTGTCTGTAACAAACTCACTGCTGTCCATGACCTGTTCCTCTCTAACTCCCTCAATTCTCCTAGCTCTCACTGAAACATGGCTCCAGCAATCTGACACCGCTTCCCTTGCCGCTCTCACCTATGGTGGGCTACACTTCATCCCCACCCCCAGACCTGAGAACAGGCTGGGTGGAGGAGTTGGCATACTTTTTTCTTCACACTGCACTTACCAGGTCATTCCTCTCGTACCCTCCCTCACTTTCCCCTCCTTTGAGGTCCACACCCTCAGACTCTTTCATCCATTTTCCCTCAGACTTGCAGTTGTATACAGACCCCCCGGCTCTCCCCACCACTTTCTGTATCATTTTGCTGCCTGGCTTCCTCATTTTCTCTCTACTGAAATAGCCACACTCATCATGGTGATTTTAACATCCCCATTGATGAGTCCATGTCTCCTTCTGCCTCTCAGTTTCTTTCACTAACCTCTTCCCTCGGCCTAGCTTAGTTTACAGACTTTCCCACCCACAAGGATAGGAACTCTCTTGATCTGGTTTTCTGTAACCGTTCCTCAATCTCTAACTTCACTAACTCTCCTTATACTCTCTCTGATCACAACTTTATCTCCTTCACTATCACTAATTCTCACCCATCTCTGGACACACCTGCCCATCACCCATTCAGAAATATCCACTCCATTAACACCCAGGAACTCACAGACACAATACAGTCCTCACTGTCCCCAATCTCCTCCCTCTCCTGTCCTGACCTGGCTGTCAAATATTACAATGAAACTCTCACAACCACCCTGGAGATATTGGCACCACTCACACACCGCACCACCAGAGTCAGACGCCCGCAGCCTTGGCACACGCCTCAGACTCGCCATCTGCAGCGATGTTCCAGGTGTGCTGAGCATCTGTGGAGAAAGTCAAAGCTACCTGCAGACTTTCTCCACTATAAATTCATGCTCAGGACTTACCACACTGCCCTTCACGGTGCCAAACAAAAATATTTCACCTCCCTCATCTCAACCTTACACAACAACCTCAAATGCCTGTTTGACACCATTCACTCACTTCTCAGGTCTAAAGCTCAGGCTCCGGTCACTGACCTCTGTGCTGAAGACCTGGCCACTAATTTCAAAGAGAAAATTGACAGAATACGGCAAAACATCTCATCTCAAACCCAAAGCAGCATCCATCTGGTCCCTTCCCACACATCCCAAGCTTACTCTCAGCTCTTGACCTGACGACAGAAGAAGTGTCCAGCCTTCTCTTGTCTGTTCGCCCCACCACCTGCTCTGGTGACCCCATTCCCTGCCACCTTGTCCAGTCTATTTCTCCAGCTGTCCTCTCCTCTTCCGCTTACTGTTGCGGTTCCACAGGGATCCGTTCTAGGTCCTCTCCTCTTGTCTATCTACACAGCCCCCATTGGACAAACAATAAGCAGATTTGGCTTCCAGTACCATATCTACGCGGATGACACTCAACTATACACCTCCTCCCGGGACATCACTGGTTGCCCATTCAGTACAGGATACAATATAAACTCATCACACTCACCCATAAAGCTCTCCACAGCGCTGCACCCCCCACATCTCCTCCCTCATCTCTGCCTACCACCCTACCCGCTCTCAGATTACATTCCTCAATCATCCGAACCTCCCATGCCCGTCTCCAAGACTTCACACGTGCATCACCAGTTCTCTAAAACATGCAACCGTGGGCGATCAGGCACACTCAGAACTCTCATAGGTTTCAGAGGGCCCTTAGAATACATCTTCTCACTCTGGCCTACCAGAATCCCTAATGGCTAACCTGCCCCCCCTCCCCTCTTACCCGCCAGCGCACTCAATTTCGGCACTTAACTATATATATACACTCACCGGCCACTTTATTAGGTACACCTGTCCAACTGCTCGTTAACACTTAATTTCTAATCAGTCAATCACATGGCGGCTACTCAGTGCATTTAGGCATGTAGACATGGTCAAGATAATCTCCTGCAGTTCAAACCGAGCATCAGTATGGGGAAGAAAGGTGATTTGAGTGCCTTTGAACGTGGCATGGTTGTTGGTGCCAGAAGGCGTGGTCTGAGTATTTCAGAAACTGCTGATCTCCTGGGATTTTCACGCACAACCATCTCTAGGTTTACAGAGAATGGTCCGAAAAAGAAAAAACATCCAGTGAGGCGCAGTCCTGTGGGCGGAAATGCCTTGTTGATGCCAGAGGTCAAAGGAGAATGGCAGACTGGTTCGAGCTGATAGAAAGGCAACAGTGACTCAAATAGCCACCCGTTACAACCAAGGTAGGCAGAAGAGCATCTCTGAACGCACAGTACGGCGAACTTTGAGGCAGATGGGCTACAGCAGCAGAAGACCACACCGGGTGCCACTCCTTTCAGCTAAGAACAGGAAACTGAGGCTCCAATTTGCCCAAGCTCATCGAAATTGGACAGTAGAAGATTGGAAAAACGTTGCCTGGTCTGATGAGTCTCGATTTTGCTGCGACATTCGGATGGTAGGGTCAATTTTGGCGTCAACAACATGAAAGCATGGATCCATCCTGCCTTGTATCAACGTTCAGGCTGGGTGGTGGTGGTATGTCATGGTGTGGGGGATATTTTCTTGGCACTCTATGGGCCCCTTGGTACCAATTGAGCATCGTTGCAACACCTTGTGAATCTATGCCACGAAGAATTGAGGCAGTTTCTGAGGCAAAAGGGGGTCCAACCCGTTACTAGCATGGTGTACCTAATAAAGTGGCCGGTGAGTGTATATATATTGTGGCCGACTGACCTCAGACGGTCGCAGGATTCTGCCATTAGGGGGCGTACAGCAGGAGATCTGCTACCAACGTGCCACCGAAATCCTGGATTCGGTGGGGGAAGGCAACCATTTGGCGTCAGTAACCATAGGTTACTGACATGTGTAACTAGTATGGCTGCTATGCGGCTTTTGATGGGTTGCCTTTCCCGGGACGGTCACAGCGTTGGGTGGGAGGCCGTCCCCACGTTCCATGCCAGGTCCAGTTCCAGGATTTACCAGACCTATAAAAAGCCTGTCTCTCCAGGTAATCAGGGGGGCGTGGTCTGCTAGTTGGCAGTGAAGCAGCAGAGGAGTTGACGAGAGCTCTGGTCCCCCGGAGGCTGGGAGGAAGCCAATAAGATACAGTAAGGATACTGTTATAGTTGTGGTGCTGGACAGTAGGTTCAGACCACGGATAGAGAGGGCCTCTATGTGAGTTAGTGGCCAGACGGCCGAGGATTATGTTTATGATTTGTTTTCTGTAGTTTGTATCCTTGCTAATAAAACTGGCTGAAGCCAGTTAAAAGAATTCTGTTGTCAGAGTGTCCTACCTGGAAACGCCATTTATCGTTCTACCAAGGATGACGATCCCCGGAGCTAAGCGTGATTCCCCCAGGACGGTCCAAGATGGCGTCCAAACGTGAGTGGAAGCTTACAAGTGGTGGAGGATGCTGTGGGCATTATTGGCACTGACAGACAGAACTTGCTGCAGGAGAATTTAAAGGGGCCGGGAGACTGACGGTGTCCTCAGTGGAGAGAGGGGGACAAATCTCTATTGCAAAGACTGTGTTGGTACATTTTTTTCCCCTTGCCATGGGTAAGCACGGTGCTTTGCAGAAAATGACGGCTGGGGAGGATATCGTGGCCTACCTTGCAGCCTTCGAGCGGTTTGCCATCCGCAAGAGACTGCCAGCAGACAAATGGTAGATGTCCGGGGGCCGTATCTTACTGGCAAACCCCAGAGGTCTATTATGACTTGCCCCTAGGGGAAACCAATACCACAAGGTAAAGGAGAGGATTCTGGCATTCATGGGTTAACTCGGAACAGAGGGAGCTGCTGCCCAAGTCAAGCAGAGGAAGCCAGAGGAGTGGCAGCCCCAAACCATGGAGTTCCAGATGGGTGGAGTCCCGGTTTGGCTGACCTGGACAAGCACCAAGAGATGCCTGTAAGGACCCGGAGTTGCGAGTGGGTGGGATCCCATTTGGGGGTAGATCTGGACTGTCAGCGAATATCTCCAGAGTGCACCCAGATATAATACCATTTCTGAAGACCCAACCAGGTGCTGGTGAGACTGGGACCATATCTTTTGAGACCTGTCTGGGAACTGTAGATCATCTGCTGGAGGTTTGTGAGGAGTTGCAGGTGGAATTCATCCTGGGCAGAGACTTCCCACTTTTCTGGCAGTTGTGGGGGACTGAGAGTGTACCAGATGGAGCAGGTAGCTTTTCTGGGAAAATGCCCCCTGCAAAGGCTGGGGTAAATGTATGCACAGAACTGTTGCCAAGTGAACCAAGTCCAAAGAGCATTGAGCCTGTGATATCTGGACTTGGACAGTCTTCTGGACTTGATGTTTGTGAATGGTCTGAAATGGGGTCTTTTGAAAAGGTCACTAATGAGTTAACTGGACCTCTAAGAAGTAGCTCAGTTCCACTACCTGAGAAGGGGGAGGGGAGCTGGGTCCCAGATTCAGCTGCCAAAGCAGAAATAGCTGCTACAGCGACTGCAGGTAAAGCAGTAGCAGGGTGTAGCTCAGGTGCGGCCCTGTGTGAACAAGCGGATAAGAGTGCCAAAACATCAGAAGTGAGCAGCTCAGTTTGGCCCTGGAGGTCGGGGCTACGTGTCAAATTAATGCTGAGGCATCACAGAGGATGTGTTGTCCGAGCTGGAGGGCAAATCCAGAGAAATGTCTACCACTACAGTCCCAGGTGGAGCTAATGGGGTTGCCCATACCCAACAAGGTTCCCTCTGCATCTCCTGCTGAAAAAACTCATGAGTATGAGTGCCAGGCAGCTGGGTGGGAAGTGTCTGGGGCCCAGTCATTAAATGTGTCTACCAGTGACCCCAGCGCGCTGGTTACCTGATGGTACCCTGCAAGTCGCAGGTAATGCTTTGTCCAGTGCTTGATGACCACCGTTCTGTCTCAGTGTGAACGCAGCCGGTGTATGGCCTGGAATTTCTGAGAATTTTGCTCTCCTACAGTGTGTGAGGAGACTCGTTTAATAAGGGTGTGTCCAGCTCTTGGAGAGGTGTCTGCCTGCATGAATGAGGCCTCCGATACCTGGGCAGAGAAAATGTGTGCTGAGATCTGTAGTACTACGGATTTCAATAGCTCCAATGGTTGCTGTATTGCCAGTAACTTTTACTGCCATGGTCACCAAGACTGCAGTGATGGAAGGAGTGAGCTGCTGGACACCCCAGAGCTGGGTGTATGCTTGAACCCTAGTGAGAGGCAGGTGAGAGTGTTTGAAGTCTCCAATGATAAAGAGGTGCCTGGGTCTGAGTTAGCTACCAAGTGTTCCTTAGAGACAAGGGAGGTAAATACTTACAGTATCCCTGAGGTGTTAGGTCCGGTGGTGTGGGATGACTTATATGTGGGTGCTTCGTCCAGCCAGATGTCTGCTGCCCCACTGGTGGTGAGAAGGTGACTGAATTACCTAATGTGAACACAGCCAGGTCGGGGGTTGAGTTGGAGACCCAGAAGGAGGTTAGTCTGGCTGCCCTTGATGGTGACCAAGATACAAGAGTGTCCCAGATAGAAACTGAGAGTTCTCCCTTAGAGATGGCTGTGGGGAATGGGAAGGAAAAATCTCCACACATTGCTTCCAAGGGTCTGCTGCTAAATGGAGCAGGTGAAAGCTGTGCACAGGGGAAAGTGTTCTCTATATTGGTGAGGTCCTGTTGCAGAGCAGGGCACAGTTTGTGGACCCTGTAGTGGCAATATAAAGGGCCCCCTCAAGTGGTCACCACAAGTCAAATACCTGTGGCAGGCTGTGAAACTCAGGTGAGTGCCAGTGACCCCTGTAGTACTGCAAAGATATTGCATGGAAAAATGGAAACAGGCCATGAAAGTGGTCTTCTCACTGCTGTAAGTTCATGGGGATGGAGGGAGGAGGAGTCCCCCAGACCTTAGAAACTCACCTGGTAAAGGGGGCTGAAGTCATCGGCAGGGCTTTCCTTTGGTGTTGCGAGTGTTTTGTAGTAACCATGGGACCACTGACCTACAGGTTAAGGGTGGCACAAAGGTACATTTTTTGCCACAGTCGGGCCTACTGCAGTGGGGGGTTACCATCACTGAGGAGGTCAGGGAGGTAGACCAGAGTCCCCCTGGTCGGAACCAGGTAACAGCCTGGAGTCAAGAGGCGGAGCGTCAGGGTTCAGAGAAATTTGAGGCTGTACCCGATCCTGCAGACCAAGAGGTAGTAGGTTTTAGCTCAGGGGCGCCCCTTGAGGCCATGGTGGATAGCAACCCTGAGCGTGTGCTGTCATTATGCTTCCTGTGCTGCTAGTGTGGTCGTGGGGACTAACAGGGGCCTTTTGCTTATAGGAGACCAGAATTAGTGAAGACACTGCCCAGTGGGCCCAATGCCAAGGTACCCTGTGGTGGGAGAAGGCTACAAGGCATGATAGTGCGGTATTTGGAGTTATCAGG
Organism: Phyllomedusa bahiana; assembly: GCA_025379985.1. Classification (NCBI taxonomy): domain Eukaryota; kingdom Metazoa; phylum Chordata; class Amphibia; order Anura; family Hylidae; genus Phyllomedusa; species Phyllomedusa bahiana. The sequence continues at coordinate 20,458 of JAODAL010052999.1, forward strand.
AGTACTCCTGTGAATGTCAGCATATGGGGTGAAAGTGGTGACATCCTTGCAGCAGGGGGTGTACATAAAGTCAGGCCACCTGTAGTAAAATGGCAGTAAACTGTCTGTCGCTGATTATGAGGTGAGCGCGTGGAGTGAGCCTACAGCTGAGCCCATATGTGGTGTCGCCCTGACAGATGAAGATTCACAGGAATGGTGTGAGAGGGCTCCACTGTGTAAGTGTTTTGACCCCGGAGGAAAGGTTGTTCATGGTGAGAAGACCTGCGGCCTTTATCAAACGGGGGGGGTAATGAGGCCGACCGACCTCAGACGGTCGCAGGATTCTGCCACAAAGGGGGAGTACAGCAGGAGATCTGCTACCAACGTGCCACCGAAATCCTGGATTCGGTGGGGGAAGGCAACCATTTGGCGTCAGTAACCCTAGGTTACTGACATGTGTAACTGTATGGCTGCTATGCGGCTTTTGATGGGTTGTCTTTCCCGGGACGGTCACAGCGTTGGGTGGGAGGCCGTCCCCACGTTCCAGCCAGGTCCAGTTCCAGGATTTCCAGGCCTATAAAAAGCCGTCTCTCCAGGTAATCAGGGGGGGCGTGGTCTGCTAGTTGGCAGTGAAGCAGCAGAGGAGTTGACGAGAGCTCTGGTCCCCCGGAGGCTGGGAGGAAGCCAATAAGATACAGTAAGGATACTGTTATAGTTGTGGTGCTGGACAGTAGGTTCAGACCACGGATAGAGAGGGCCTCTATGTGAGTTAGTGGCCAGACGGCCGAGGATTATGTTTATGATTTGTTTTCTGTAGTTTGTATCCTTGCTAATAAAACTGGCTGAAGCCAGTTAAAAGAATTCTGTTGTCAGAGTGTCCTACCTGGAAACGCCATTTATCGTTCTACCAAGGACGACGATCCCCGGAGCTAAGCGTGATTCCCCCAGGACGGTCCAAGATGGCGTCCAAACGTGAGTGGAAGCTTACAATATGTACTGTCTGGGTGGCAGGTCCATCCGAATTCTACATAAAACAACCCTATATTTATGTCACATAGCTGGACCATTGTAAATCTAGCACTTCTTACCCTTCGTGTCACCCGTACACCCTAATAGATTGTGGCTCTTGGCGAGCAGTGCCCTCTCATCCTTGTGTCTCATCTCTAAGTAGCTTTTCATTGTGCAATGTATGTCTTTTTGTCTGCACCTACACCCTCCAAATTGTAAAGTGCTGCGGAATATGTTGGCGCTATATAAATAAAGATCATTATTATTATTCCAGGTAGCACTGGGGCTTATATTGCCTCCTACTGTGAATAGTTCATTGTCTAGTCATTGAGCTGTGAAAATGGCCTTGTATCTGTGTTAAGTAAATACTGTCCCATTTTTCAGTGATTTCTTTTGTAAATTGCCCAGTAAGGCTAGTGTAGGGACTCGAAAAACAATGAGAACTCTTGACGTGGGTTGCGAGCTTTCAATATTTGGCCAAACTATCAACTAATGCAGTCTAAAAATGCACCAGATTTATTATAGTGTTGATAAATATAGCGCATGTTTAGATTTTTCTAGTCTAACTTTACACAATTAATTAGCTGGCCTTTTTTATGGTAGTGATTTTACCAAATTTTTGTTTCATTATATTCCCCATGAAGTTATGCCCCCCTTCTCGTGAAGCCACACCCATTTAAAAGAAGCAACACTCCATTGCTTGAATCGGCGCTAAAATGTCTAAAACTATCTAAAATGTGGTGTAAAACCTGTACACTAGTACTTTGGCGCCAATTCCACCAGAATTGTGACACAATCTACAATGTGCACCATAGAGTAAGCTGCTTTGTTTTATTAACTATGTTTTATTTTACATCTGGTGGTTAGCTAAATGCATGAGAATCCCTTACCTGGGAAACAGAAGGTACCAAGACACACTATTGGAAGAAGAAGTAAAACCTTGGGTAGTGGTCTGCTAGGAAACCTTGGGTCCTGGCATTCATGTGTATGTTACTTTGACACATACCGCTTACCTTTACATTATGACGAATACATATCTTCATTGAAACACTATAACTTAATGGCAGTAATAGTTTAGTAATATCAGGAACATTTCTCCTTCCTCGCTGAAAATTTGTTCAGAAATGGTTTGCAGAGCATGTGTAAGAAACCAGACACCTGGACAGAAAGAGACAGAGACAGTGCATCCTAGCTATAAATCCTCCAAGGCTGTCTCTGCCCACTAGCCGACTCGACCCTAAGCAGTCGGCGACAACTGGGTGTCAATCCCTACCTAGGTAAGGTGCAACACAGAATGGACAAAACCGATAAACACAAAAGCAGGAGGTCAGACAGAGTAGGTCAAAGCAGGAGAGAGCAACACAGTACCCAATTAAGGCAAAAGGAAGGTCAAGAGGAAAGGCACAAGAATCAGTAATCAAGTGAGCCAGTAGAAAAATGTCCACCAGCTCAAGCCAAAATAGACTATCACAGGCAAAGAACCAGAACCCAAGTAATCTATAAGTAGGATTTCAGAGTCCAGGTCCAGAGCGTGATTGGACCAGCCCTCTATCATCCAGCCACATAAAACACACACTGAGTGGCAAAGGCAGCGGTCAATCACACTCAACCTAATCACCTGCAGCCCAGCACAAGGCCAGCAGAACCAAAATGTGGCAGGAAACCTGTCAATCATAGTCCAACGAGAACTGACCAAAGACAGTGTTAAGACTGAATACAGAAAACACAAATTCAGAACAGCATAATTGCCAAAAGCACGGTATCTACCACGGCACGGCCATCACATCATGACAGTTATTTCAAGCTGAGGATTTAGCATTCAACTTCCCCAGATCTCAATTCAATCAAGCATCTGTGGGATGTGTTGGAAAAACAGGTCTAATCTATAAATATATTATCTCACAACTTGAAGGAAGTAAAAGATTTGCTATTGATGACTGCCGAGTACTTCAGGACACCTTCAAACATTTGGAGTCAATGTGTTGAAATGTCAGATCTGTTTTGTTCGCAAACGAGGGACCAAAAAAGTAAAAACTTTAAATGTAAAAACTGATTGGACTTCCCGTAATGGAGGTACACGTACAGGTATGTCCTGGACATTGTGCAGGCTCAAAAGCGGGGACCGCAAGATCGCAGCATGGAACATTGCACTTGTCCCAATGCTATGTCACCCACGACTGGAGCTTATTCCGATCAGGAGCGATTCACCCCTTAGCTGCCATGATCAATTGCGGCTTCCGATGGCTTCTCCAAAGTCTAGCAAAGGCTTTCAAGCTGTGCCCCCTAAAAGATCAAAAATAAAGTACGAATATTTCATATTGTCACATTCATAACAACCTGCCCTATAAATGTGTCATGCTATTTAACCCATACAATGAACGCTTAAAAAAATAAGTCACAGAATTGCGATTTTCCTTCATCCCGCAGCACATAAAAGGGAATAAAAAGTAGTGATGAGCAATTATGTCGACTATCGTCATCGGGTCTATAGTCGATATTGTCAATTATCAAGACGATTTCCGATAGTCGATAATAGATTATCGCCGATGACCATTAAAGTCTATGGGAGAGGAACAACACCTTCATTCTTACACCCAAACAGGGCTGGAGAAGCTGGAATTAACATCCACAACAGTCAAATGGATACGTGCTACATCTTAGGCAACACACTAAGATCATAAAAGCCACAGAAAAAAAAGTCACAGACCATTCACTATCCCTGTCTTGTACCACAGCATGACCCTTAAACCTGCATGACCCACACATTAAAAAGTGCCAGAAGGCAGTATGATTTAAACCATCATTTTACTTGAACTAGACATTGACTATCCCTGTCCTGGAACACAGCATGACCTTTCTGACCCACAGATTAAAAAGTGACGGAAAAAGGAGTCTTTCAACCACCATCTTAGTTGAACTGGACATTGACTATACCTGTCCTGGACCGCAGCATGACCCTTAAACCTGTCTGACCCACAGATTTAAAAACTGCCGGAAAAAGGAGTCTTTGAACCACCATTTTAGTTGAACTGGACATTGACTATACCTGTCCTGGGCAACAGCATGACCCCCAGGTTTAAAAACTGCCGGAAAAAGGAGTCTTTCAACCACCATTTTACTTTAACTGGACATAGACTATCCCTGTCCTGGGCCACAGCATGAGCCCCAAACCTGCATGACCCCCAGATTAAAAAGTGCCGGAAAATGGAGTCTTTCAACCTAAATCTTAGTTGAACTGGACATTGACTATACCTGTCCTGGGCCACAGCATGACCCTTAAACCTGTCTGACCCACAGATTAAAAAGTGCCTGAAAAAGGAGTCTTTCAACCACCATTTTAGTTTCACTGGACATTGACTATACCTGTCCTGGGCCACAGCATGAGCCCCAAACCTGCATGACCCCCAGATTTAATTAATTCTTGAAAAAGGAGTCTTTCAACCACCATTTTAGTTTCACTGGACATAGACTATCCCTGTCCTGGGTAACCTACATCTGTTCAAGTCTTCCTGTACCTCCCTTGTACAATTCAGAGGAATATTTGTATCAGCTATTTTGTACATGCCAGTACATACACATTTTGTACATACACATTTTTAAAATAGGATGGAATCCCACCACGTCTTTGTTTCTCTTTTTTTTATTGTATTAAATGGGTTTTCTCACTACAGGGATTGCTAGCTATGTTAAAGATCTTGCAAAAACAAGTCATTTTGCAATATGTGTCCATTACCCTTGAGCCACTCTTGACAATTGTGAAGAACAAATGTCTGTTAGAAACCACATTTCTTTTACAATAGGACTTGTAGTATAGCTGCATTTCACAGCAACATGCCCCCAAAAATTCAAAACATGACCCTTGAGCCTCTTTTGACAATTGAGAAGAACAAATGTCTGTTAGAAACCACATTTTTTTAATAATAGGACCTCTAGTATTGCTGCATTTCAAAGCCGCATGACCCCAAAAATTATAAAAATGACTTCTCAGCCACTGTTAAAAGTTGTGAGGGAGAAATGCCACTTAGAAGCCACATTTCTGTTCCAAAGGACCATGATTATAGCTTTATCTCACAGCAACATGACCCTAAAAAATTATAAAAATGACTTCTCAGCCACTGTTAAAAATTGTGACGGAGAAATGCCCAATTAGCAG